>NDGN011390426.1:0-19673 GCA_002564285.1 Tympanoctomys barrerae
TTAGGCTGTAGTTGCAAGCAGCTAAATGGTTTTTAACATTTAATCAATACTTCTTCTTTCCCTCGCAAGGTCCACATCTTGTTTATATGAGGATGTATGCTGTGTTGTTTAAAATAAAACAAATATCCACAGCACTGGGTTTGAGATAATATTGTTTCTTTGTGTAATTGTGGAAAAATGATTTTAGCGTAATACAATGTCTAAGCACACAAATAGAAATGTGAAGGCTTCCCCAGTGCTTTGTAGCACTTCAGAATTCACGCATCAGGCTTAGCTGTTATGAACACACTCTCATCAAACGAACTGTAAAGAGACATAGAGATTAATTATAACATGACCTAGAAAAAATATGTATGTGAAAACTAAGTTTATTTCAGTACATTTTGTTGTGTAATTGTTATTTACTTTCCTACATTTTTTGGCTTTTTACATCATCTTGTGCAGAAAATGAAACAAATTTTGAAAAGGAAGTTACAAGTTAGGTTAAATAGCGAATGATCATCATGCAGAACTGTTATGCAGTTCTTTGGGCTTTAAAATGACAGCTCAACACAGGTGCAAATACATGTGCAATCTGAAGAACACATCGCTGAGTGGTGGAGGAAGGAAGCACAAATCGAATATTCCTAAAACCCAATTTATACATGAGATGAGATTTTAAAAAGCTTATGTATAATAATTTTATTATACATAAACCACATTAACTGAATATGAGAAATTGGTCATGTTAGGTTGGAAAAATGCTGAAGGACCTGTGGAATGCTGTTAAACAAAGAAGAAAATTCTTGAAAAATCAACTGCAGATTAATATTGGACTTTGGCCTTCAGCATAAGAAAGGGTTAGGTTAACATTGCTTTTCCTATTGCAATGAATTATGTAACAAATGCTTGGAGTTTTTACCTCTGAATTTCCAAAAGTGAGTATTGTGGAACACACATCTTGTGAGGTATTTAATAAAAAAAAATGCTTACATGAATTTGGGGAAAGTGGTACATCCTTTCTGTCTATTCCTTTGGTAATAACATTAACACAATGTTATTAAAGTCTCTGGGAATTTCTATAGGAAAGAAATTTGTTTAATGTTTATGGGAGCATTTATCAAATTCATTTGGTTCATGTTCTCATTATTAAAGTCAGCTTATTAAATTTTCTTTTTTTATGAGCAGAATATATTTATTGAGAGAAAGAAAACTCCTGTCCAAGAGAGGGATAGGAGGGGGGCCCCAGCAGGTAGTTCCCCTAAATTTTTTGAGTAGAAGTTTAGGAAACAGCATCTCCTCCAAGTAAATTGTATGGCTTAGTCTTATATTTGAGGTTATAGACAAAGGCAAAGAAATGTATGCACACTGTTGAAAACTTTTACATTGTTTCAAGATATTATTGTATTGAGGCAAATCTAATCCACGGAACACATTTTCAACCCTTTATTATCAATGCTGCTTCTTTTGCTCATAGCTAAAAGGATGCTGTCAGTCAATTAAATAAACAATTAGCAAACATTTTCCTTGTTTACAATGTGTTCTGCAGGACAGAAGTGGCATCAGTCCCAAGGAACTGGCAATGTAACTGAAACAGGTAGGGCATGAACATGCTTATAAATTACATAAATATATAACATTAAATATATATGATCAAAAATGTCAAAAGGCTAGTATGATTAATTTCTGTGCAATTGTCACATGCTGGATTCAGAAGCGGTGAGGTCACAGTGGCTGGTTATGACCTGCAGCTATAGGGGGCTTTGTGAAATTCCTAGATGCAGGAGCTTCTATTTGTGCTTTGAGCTCAGGTCTAGTTTGACAAAAAAAGGCAGAATGTCTAAAAGCACTCGAAGACTATAACACATTTGCATTTTTGAAGTAGAGAAGACATTTGCTTGTAAAAACAAAAAAGAAAAAGAAAACAAAGAAATTTGTTACTCTACAGATTTGCTTGAAAAGGACAATTTAATATGAATAAAATAAAGAAGTGAAATCTGTATAGAAAGTGAACTTAGCACTGACTCATTCTGTGTTTGGAAGAAACACACAAATCCCTTCATCACTTTTGAAGGAAGAGATATAAAGTTGTCTCCATTTAGATGATGCTCATTGCAGAAGTAGAAAATGAAATCTTCCCAATAAGGCATTTCCAAGTTTTAGCGAAGTAGCCTTTTATAAAGTTAGAAATTCATACAGAGATAGCTCTCTGATTTTACAAATTAGGAATTAATTTGGGTAGGAAAATTGCTTGGAGGCATATAACCAATTGGAGTAAATCGAACAATGCAGGATTTTCTAGATTGTTTATATCTGGAATTTGATGAACATTTATAACTTTAAATAGGTGTCTTTCTCTGTCATACTTTAAGGCAGATATATCATTTTACATATATGCATATAAGCTGCACACATTTTTTTCTAGAATTTTAAAACTTAAGGGGAAACTAAATCTCATTGAATCAAACATTATCTTCATGCAACATATGTGAAAATTACCCACAAGTAACTGCAAATATATGAAGAATTCTCTTGATTCTGCCTTCTTCCTTATGTTGATCATAGTGCACTTAAGAGACAGGCGTGGGCTCTGGGATGACACATCCAAGCATGTATCCTCATGGAAAAGTGTACATTTCCTTATGTGCTTCTTTATAAATATGAAAAAGTTTGACCAGAGGAGCATGCAGAAATGTGCATTATCATCAGGGAATTTAGTATGAATTGTCAGCTAGGAGCAACTACAGTATTACTCTTTGTACTGAATATTAAATCGTGCCACAATCTAAAACACTTTTGTAGAACAATTACAATGTTACTCCCTACTAATTATTACTTTGCCAAGCCTAAACATGATACAGTTGTAAGATCTATTCGGAATCAAAGTCAAACACAGTGAGTCAGTAGGTTTAATTCTCTTGCTCTGTTCAGATTATTCTGAGCCATGCTATTCCCAATTATGAGAATAAGCCAGACTCATCAAAGAGGCAGTATTTTTCTGGTACCCAAAAAATTTAATTAAAGAAGTGAGAGGACTTGCTTTTTTTCTCTTTTTATGTTCATGAGATGTCCAAGTAGTCATTTTATCGAAATGTCTACTGGTCACTTACTGTGTACTCCTCAGTGACTAAGACAGTGACAAATATATGGGGAAGTTAACAGTGATGTTGCCCTTATGAAACTTATCAATTAAGCAAAATATAGATGTTAATTAAATTAACACCTACTTGTCCTATAAAGTCTATGCCCAAAGTTAAGACATTAGGCTGCAATGCATGTGCAAAAAGAAGCAGATACATTTTAAGAATAGATAATATAAGGGTCTCCCAAGCACAAACTGTAGTCAGAAGTTGGAAGTCGAATCCCAATGCTCTTGTCTGTTAAACTAAATTTGGCTAGGAAGTGAAATTTTTCTGGATGTGTAAGCAATGCAAATGTATGCAAATACCTTATATCCTGACTCTTCACACCCTTTTCCACATAATTTCTTTATTGAGCTCACTGAGTTAAAATAATGTGTATACTGTAGAAAAAAGCTTATGACTGCATGAGCTAGGAAATAATGAGGAAGTTTAAGGGTAGTGTTATCATTTTTCAACTTTACAAATTCTTTATTTTTCTGATTATTTAAAAATAAGGTCATATGTATTCTAGCAAAAATATTCTCTGATGAAATCTTCAAGTTACATGTTATTCAAGTTAACATTAAATAATTTGAAAGTGTTTCATTTATGCCTAATTGTTTTATTGCCCAAGACATGACAATATCACATTTTCTACAGGAAAAAAATATGCAGGGAAACAACAATGTGTGTGTGTGTGTGTGTGTGTGTGTGTGTTTTGAAAAAAATATATAAATTTGAAACCATATGCATTTTTAAATCATTAATTAGAAAGACTTAAAATTATCCCTCATTTATTATCCTGAATATGTGCTTTTACAAGGAGAAAAGGTGTATTTTGCCTCATGTTAAGTCCATGTTTATGGCATCAAATTTTGCTCATTTATTCTGCATTTGGTGCTTTCCATTCTTCAAAACACTGGCTTTTGTATTACTTTCTTGAAAAGCAGGCCATTTATCATTACACCTTTATTGTAAAAAAAAAATACAGAAAAAAAATAAGAATCCTACACACTGCAATTGAAAGGGAAATAATGTGTGAGGTTATAAATGGTGCCTTTTTACTGTAATAAATAAGCAAGAATAAACAAAAATGGATTAAAAGGAAGCCTATCGGTGAGAAGCAACACAAACAGCTACTCAAAAGATTTAGCAAATCATCAGCTAGTGCTCCTTAATCTGCTGAGGGCCTCATCAATGTAGAAGCCTCCTCTAAGCATGCTGAAATGGGATCTGGGCTTAGGAACTCTGGTCTCCACACACGGAGTCCCGCCCTTATTTCCATGTCAATACAAAAAATAGAGGAGTTTGGAAAAGCACTCAAGGTCCGATTCTAAAATAAATTAGTTTTTCTTTAGGCGGTCACTTTCATAGTATGGACACAGGATTCCTTTTTGTTCTTGTCTCCAATTCTCAAGACCTGGGTTCCCATGGTCAAATAGGGGTATTGGGGATGAGAAAGAAATGTTGAGAAATGATGAAGAACAGCAAAAGCTGGAAGTTGAAGTCAACTGGTCAGGACCCACTCCTCTCTTCACTGTTTATCTGATGCATCATTTCAGCAAGCTACTGGATGTCCTATATCTCAGCCTTTACGTGTGTGAGGGAGTGTAACAACAGTCCCCTTGGCACTAGATTACTGGGAAGATTTATTAAAGTATATCAATTGCTTCCCATATTGCAGCACACAATTAACTTTCAACTATGAGAAAAATGGGCCCAGGGAGGTAGCTCAGTAGAACAAGTGTTTGCCTGACAAGTGCAGGGACCTGAGTTCAATCCTCAGTACCGCAAAAATAAACAAATAAGCAAACAAACAAACAAACATATATCAACTATGAGAAAAATCAATACAAATCATGCCTGTTGTATACTCTTGTAGTCCCAGCAGTCTAGGAGGCTGGGGCAGGGACATTATAAAACAAGTTCAGTCTCAGCCTGGGAAACTCATACATTAATATTCATTTTGGTGATTTCCACATATGAAGGAAAGAGAAATATTTAAGAGGTGTTTTTGAAGTGAAGGCGTTTTTGTTTCAGAACCTTTTAAATCATAACCTTTGCCATCCTCCATACCAAGTTTCCCGTTAGGGTCACAATCCAAAAATGTGTGTTATAGTAACAAAAACACTTCTCACATGATAAGACAGAAAAGGAAAAGAAAAGAAAATGAAAAAAAGAAAAATATGTGTTACTAGTCCCTAAGAGGTGCACAAAATCCTGAAGGAGGTTTGAAAACATCCTATTTGGGTTTGAAACAGTAAGTCTCTCAGTAACTACTATCATCTATAATATTTTCTAATGCAACCTATGTTTGCAATCATTGCTATAGAAAGATTCTGAAATTCTTGTGCTGCAACTTCTTTGCTCCTGAAAATTCTTGTGCTAAATAATTTTGAGAGTTTCAAGCTCAAACATTGCGTTGCATCTGAAATCTTCTCATTACCTTCCTTGGTGTTGCCCATCAGTTGGCTGGCTAGGTAGTCATGGGTTAGATAAGAAGCTACAAATGAATTGCTCCATTCATCCTGAACATAAATACAGTTCATTCTCCTTAGTGACAGAATATAAATAGATCGTGTTATATAAGGCACATTGAGGTTCTTTTTTAACCTTTCAAAAGAACTAACATTGTACAGAGCATTACTATTTAAGAATTTCTTTCACGCAGAACATAGTGTTTAAAAATCTATCCTCACTGACATCCAGTAAACATAAGAAAGCCAACAAAGATTGATAATCTGAATTTTGGGGAGTCTTTGTAGATGATCATAGATTGGTGTAGGCATAGACTCAATAAGCCTGGCAGGATGCTGAGAATGAGCATCAAGTTAAATGAAATTTCCATTTAAGAGAGTCTAGCACAAACTTTCCCTTTAGTTGTTGTCAGGTGGCTATTTTTATGGAGTTAAGAAAAAGACAGATGGCTGTTTTTACTATCTTAGATAATGGAGCTGTACACGGTGAAGTCCTTAAATTTCATGACTATTTTGGAAGTCCTAACTGCATTATTATATCCTTTTAGTAGAAGTGGTAACCAAGAGGTATAAATCAAATTAATTTGCATTGAATAAACCACAGGTACACTGAAATCTCCAACTAATGTGTATGAAATACTTTAAAATTCATGAGTCACAAAGAAACTCATAATACACCATGATGCAGTCATTTTCCATTACTTTCCCCAGTGAGAATGCCTATAGGTATCTCACAAGGAACTAGGAAGCTCCAGAAAAGTGTAATTTTCCTTCTCCCTGGGTCAGGCAAAGTGGTAATTACAGGTTTAAGTTTCAGACAAGATCCATCACTACACCAAGTTCCTGGCAATAAGGACCTGGATCCTTTGCCTTTTGGACAGTGTTTACCTCTTCCTTTCGGTGGCTATTCAGTGTATGCCAGGGCATGATCTCAGGACGTGTCATAAGCCCCCTTTTCTATATTATGACATCTTCCATCACTCATTCTCATCACTGCAGGGGACAGACAGCGTATATCTGAAAGCTTTACTGGAGGCCAGTTATTACATGCTGTCTCTAACATCTTACTACTTTGGTAATACCATTACTATAAAAGAGAAATGTTGATTGATAATTTAGGAATATTACCAAATTTAAAGAATTATATGTCCTCATTTCAAGTACATTTTAATAATCTTTGTAAAGGTTTGGACTTTTTTATTTTATTTTTTATTCATTTATGTTTGCAGAATTATGATCACATGCACTACAGTGGATTTGTGCATGTGCATAACACACCTAAATTTCTTCCTTTAATATACTCTCCTCCCCTCTCTTCAACTCTTTTTCCCCCTCATCATCTACAAAACATCTATTTCTATTTTTCCCTTCACATTTTCTCCCCTTAAGGGATAATCGATTTAACAGACACATTTTTTCTTCTTCTTTTTCTGTTAGAAAATAAGTTGAATAGTGCTTTAGACAGCATGGAGACAAGCAAAGGGGTGGGAAAGCCACAGCATTGAATATGTCTCTTTTTATTAGACTGAGGCTCACTGGCCATGTAATTATATAACTAATTAGGAAAAACAATTAGTAGCTTAAGAGTTTCAGCTAATCAGGTGTGCATTGGAGATTTTATTTTCTTATAAGAAACTTTCAAGATCTTTCACTCCTTAGATCTATATGAGACAGATATCTGAGGGTTCCAAAATACTATTCACTAAGTAATCATAAACACCAATTATGTATATCTTATATGTAAACTAAGAACAAATAACCATTAAGTAAGTTTGCTATACTCAGAAGTTATATAGAAAATTAATCAACAATAAATGAACTGTTTTATAGATGACTAATTGATTCAGGAAAATAAAATATGATTAATTTTTTTTTTGCTACTACAAAAATTCTTTATTGAATTTATCCTGAGGAGGATCATGATAGGAAAGAAACTGAATAAGTTTATGGGTTACCACAGGGTTACCTTTGTCAATTCCAAGGTTTGTTTTTTTTTCTTAAGACCTTCGAGTACAGGAGGAAGAAAGGAAGTGGTGGCCCATGCCTGAGCTCCAGCCCTTAGGCAGGCTGAGGCAGGAAGAGCCCAGGTTTCAGCTCAGTTTGCACAACTCAGAAAGACACTGTCTTAAAACTCACTGCCAAACCGAAAATTCAGAAGAGACAGAATTCCTTCCCCAAAATTCATCTTTGATAAAATGTGATGAAACTGGTCTGACACATTTAAAGAATAGTTAGGGCCAGGGAGATAGCTCAGTGGAGTAAGTGTTTCCCTGGCATGGGTAAGGGCCAGAGTTCAATGCCTGTTTCCAAAAAAAAAAAAAGAATATTTGGTTTTCCACTTAACTGAGTGACATTCAATTTAGCCTTTGTTTATTGTCAATGTCTTGAATTCACTTCCGTAAGATCAATGGCAATGAGGATTTAATTGCTTACTGTAGCCTAAAAATCTATCGCAGACACTAGCCCCATGGGGGGAAAAAAACCTAGATGCTCAATGAATGTGTATCAACTGCATAAATAAATAAAATAGAGAGCAGCAAAGAATGGCAGTGACACTGTCCTTACAGGGGTGACAGCATGACATGCTCATATTTCAAGTTCATGAAATATCCTTAACATCCTAGGAAAAAACTCAAGTTTGTGTGTCAACTGAAATGAAGAATAATGAATAATATCATTACAAAGGTCCTCCTGACTATATGCCTATATCCTGCTGAAGACTTGGAAAACTTTTCTTTTGCTTGGGACTATTCAGTTATGAGAAGATAGGGAATTTTTTAAGCTGAGACATAAATCACAAGGAACAAGGCACTGAGATCACTACACAGAAGGCAATCACAGAAGGATAACTTTCAAAACAGACCCAGCTCCCCATCCTCAGGGCCAACACCCGCCCAGCCCCACTGCCCACATTGTCCAGCCCTGCTGCCCAACTCATCACGTTCTTTGCCACACCCATGTGGAATTCACTGAGTCGCCTTTCTTCTGGTGTTCCTTCACCCCTTTCCTTATGATTTCATTTGTACTTCATTCCAGTGGTAACTGAGTTAAACCATCAATACCCTATTTTTCAAATGCCAAGTGAAGTGTTTTCTTTACCATGACCTCATTCTCTTTGTCAAGACAATGAATAGCTCGTCACTCTGCACAGTGCCATCTAGGACAGTGTTGGAGTGCTGACCTTTTAGCAGCTGTGTCCGCAGACAAATGACAGAGAGCGAGATCACAGGAAAGTGGACAGGCAGAAAATGAGTTTAGGTAAACAACATCAGTTCCTTACTTTTACTTTTTCAGACTATGAAAACAATATATGATTGAAAGTAACTAATGAATGCCTTCATAATTAAAATTCATATATCTATTCTAGTATGTTTTTCCATAACTATATAAATTATATAACACCATGAAAGATATAACTACATTTCCAAAACTATAAAATACTTAAACAGATGTGCAACCATCCTGTTTATTTTTACAGACCTCATTTTGCTTGTTGCTTAGCTATAGTTTTACTCCCACAAAACATTAATGCAAATGACAATATGGTCTTCTCTTTATAAACATAACATCCGTTACAACTTCTTCCTCTTCAATCCTCCACTATTAGAGGTACAGACACAGTAACACTGTGATAAGCACTTTTTGCCTAAACATTTGTGTACTCTCTGATTCAGTCTTTAAGATTGATGACCTTGAATAAAATTTCTGAGTGTGTCAAGCATAAACTTTTTAAAGGCGGTCAAAATCTAATGCCAGACTGCTTTTGTAAACAATTGTATTTACTTTGGTCCCAGTGCTTGTGTAAGAATCTCACATTTTATCCTCAACAATTACCTTTGCTATGGAGTCGGTGACTTTCCCTCGTAGACTATTTATATGAAGCAAAAATAAAAACAAAACAAACAAACAAATTTTTCTTTAGAGTAAAAGAGTAGTTACTGCTTGGAATATTAAAAAATAAACTAAACAGAGAATATAGTCCTTATTTTGGAGGTGATTTCAAAGAAAAAATAAGTAATGTATTAAAATAGCCTCTTTTTAATTCTCCATAGAATATTAAATTTCAGATGATAAATGCAACTTCTATATTTTAATAAATTTATTTATTTGTTATATTTTTCACCTTCCATAAATATTATATGTATAGTAACATTTGACCAAGCCATGTGTTCAGAAAGCAATATGAACAAAGTATTTTTTTCATAATGCTGCACCTGGAAAACAACATGGAGACAACTTATTACAGTGCAATAAAACACATGAAGCTATGAGTACTGGAAAGAAGAGATGGGTAGATCTGCCTCAAGTGAAAAAAAAAGAGAAATGCTTCCTAGAGAAAATTTCATTATTATAGACAATGATCATAATTTTTATTTAGCAACTTAAACTGGATAAGCCTTCACCTATAAAAGAGAAAGAAGAGATTTGCCTAGGTAGTGCTGTGTCCCTGCTATGTCAATTAGCTTAGAATTTGTCCTGCAAGCAAGAACAAGTCACTGAATGTTGGGACAAATTAGAGACTGTCAGAACCACCGCAGGAAAGATGAGAAGGTATGATAATGCTGAATCTCAGAAACACAGTGAAGAGACCTGGTGAGTGTGGGAGATAAATGAAAGATGCTATCAACCAATTAGATGTGGACATAGGAGAAGGAAGAACTGAAGTTTCTCGATGGGTTGATTAGGAAACTGGATCAGTGAGTATAAAGGAGAGTGAGTTGGCGTCAGCTTTGACTTTATTAAGTTTTAAGTGACTGAAAGGCCTGCCTAATGTTAATGCTCATACTTAAATTTGGGACTCAGTAGAGAAATGGGAACTGATAATAAAAACCTGAGAGTTAACAACACATGCATGTATGGAAAATCTTATTTCACCAATCCCAGGACTAGTGCAGGTAAGAAGAATGTTCAGCACAAGATGGGAACATAAGAACAAGTGTTTTAAGTGTTCTACAAGAGAAATAAGTGGCTACCGGGGGCTGAGAACAAAGCAGAGTTTCTCTGAAGGGACAGTGCAGCTAAAGAAGGGATTCAGTGTTACAGAAACTTAGAAATACAAGAAGTGGTCAATTTTATCAAATGCAGAGGAGAGGTCAAGTGAAACACAGGCTAAAATTGCCCAGTAGAGGTTATACTTAGGTGTAATGTCAAACTGAGTTATTTACTTTGGCTTTTGTGGAGGGATAAATCAGACTGTGATATACAAAATGCATAATGGGAGATATACAGACCGTAGTCTTAAGACCTGCAGAATGCCATGAACATGATCAGATAGTTTTAGAGATTTTACCATGTACTGAAATTATAGATTACGAACATCTTTGTGAATGGAGATAAATGAGAGAAGTGAGATAGTTAGTTGTAAGTCTGTAGAGAGCCACGAGGAGTTTAGAGAACTAATATTCAACCTACCGTGACAAGAGTGAGTGTGTTTTGACTCCAAATACCTGTTACATTATTTTTATTTAATTAAAAATAGTTAAAGTAGAACGTTTTAGAAAGCACATTGAAAGAAGAATTCTCTGCCAAGTTCAATTACACCAATATCTGTAGAACAGCTAGTCACCATAGTCAGTTTGCAGAAAGCATGTGATGCATCCCATCCATGGGCTTTTTGCTCCTTTTAAATGTCATGCCTCTAGCCAACAATAAAATGTAAAAATGCCTGATAGTCAGTTGGATAAAATTGTCCCAGTAGATGCAGCTTGGAGACTCTAACCAACGAGAGAAGTGGGGAAATCCTTTGCCCTCAGGACCTTACCTAGTTTCTGCTTCATATCTGACAACGTAAAGCCTATTCAGTGGATAGATTAGGTGAGCTCTGTAGTGCAAAGATTAAAATAATAGGAAAGAGTCATTTTGCCCTAAATTTATGTATTTTACCAGAAATCTAGGATAAAATAAAGGTCCAGCCTGCACAATTGCTTTCGGAGGGGGGGATTTGTAATGAAGAAGTGAAAATAATAATCTAAAAAGAGAGCAAGCATGGGGACCTTCCATATTTTTGGCGACTTTATATTTTCATCGTGCACCTGGTTCCTTTGCTTCTGTGTCTGTGGTCTGCATCATACTTTTGCAGTCCACACTGTGTGCTAAACTCTCTTTCCATTTTTGTCCTTTGCTTTTCCTTACTTCTTTTCTAAACAGCTTTAGCATTTATTTTGGTCATTTTTGAACTGAAGGCAAATAATTTGTCTTCTATTACAATAGCTAAAGAGCAATCAGTGCCATCTTTCCAAATTTTAACTGAGGCCCTATTCTATGCTACCCTAGTAAGCAAAGCCAAAACTCTTTTTTAATCCATGCTTAATCTGAATTTGTCTAATTTCCTCTCATTTTTCTGTGTCCTTTTCTTTTATTCACTGCCGTATCCTTCTATTGTTCCACTCCTCTGACCAACTGGAGCCTCTGTACGGGCAGTGCCTGAAATGCTCTTCAGGATCACTTTCCCTCTTCCCACAACTGCTGATGGCCACATAAATCATGGCTGCTTTCCCGTTTCTTCATCCCCACTGCAAGCTGTGTTCCTTATAGAAAATACCAAATATTCAATTGTGGTGTTTTTCTTGTGTGTTATCCTTATGTCCCTATAGAATATAAACTTCTGAAGGTTAGGGATTAATCCTTTTATTTATTCTTATTTTTCTCATTTTCTGGTGCAGCATCTAAATAGAATATCTATTCAATACATACTGGTTAGAAAGAGTTATATATATATATATATATATATATATATATATATATATAATTAGTTAAGTGACACCCAGAAAAAATTATTTGGGGCCATGGTACACAGAAAGAGGTACGATTGTTTTTCAGTCTCCCACACATGTAAATCTGATGGTCCATATTCTAAGAAAAGGAAAAGTTAAATTTTCATTAACTGAGTTCTAACCACCAAAAATTAGTAATGTTTTGAAAATATTTCACTATTCAGTTTTAACTAAAGGACTAATTTTAATCTTAAAAGTGTCAGTGATAATTTTTTCTAAATGTAATATGATTGCAAGTTTGGACCATTTATCTATATGTAATCCTTATAAGTTATCAGAATTAAATGAATGACAGGCTCACCATTATAATACTGAATAAGTGTAATATATTTATTTGATGATAGAAAGTTTTAATCAAGCTCTGTGCTTTCAATCTGGATTCCAAAAATTATAAACTATGTTGTGCTAATTAAATAAAAAAGTAAACCAATTAAATGTCATGTGCAACAGTAAGAGCTGGCACCACCCAAAGGGTATATTTAATAATTGTTGACAAAATAGAATATCTTTGTTTCTGATCATTATTTGCTAATTTGTGTTTAACAAAATATGCATAAAATACCAGTTTCTAATTACTCCTTCCTTCAGTTTTAAAATTAAAGGAACAATGCTCACAACACAGACAGTGTGACTGTTCTCCAAATCCACTTCTCCTCCCCATACTCACAGATATTCTATATTTGCCAGCTGTTTTATTATGTTGGTTTGGTCATATAACTTGTGGCACTTGAGCAGAAACTGATGTATGCCCTTCCATAGCTGCTAGAAAAGCCTTCCATTTTGAATTCTCCATACCTTGTGTTTGAATGACAATAACAGTCTCATAAGTCGAAGCATGTAGGTTTTCCTCAATGATTACCTGAAAGTGACTGGATGTGTGGTCTCATAACAGTGAATGGGATTTTATATTTGGATGCATAGAAGATATAGAAACTGGTGCTGTATGACTCATGATAAGATCTCCGAGACAAAATTCAGGGAAAACAAAGAAGAGGACATTCACCTGGTGGTAAGTGGTTGGGACAGAACAATCCTAATTGTTTTCTCAGAACTGTCTTAACAGATCAGAGGAGGAAATCTTGTGTATTTTAATGTTTTAGGATAACTAATATGTGACTGATCAGGCTCTCATGATTTAGACAGTTTCTCATACATTGACCTTTGTCAATGATTGATACTTTCTAAGCTTCTCAATAAATATGCTGTGCTTGCTCAGTTCAGGGCTCAGAGAGACAAGACATCTGAGACCGCTGTGGCTGATTTCATCTAGCCTTGCTGTCGCTCTTCTTGTGGTTCCAATCGTTGTACAACAACTGGTGCCCAACGTGGGGTAGACAGAGAGAACTCATTGTAAGTATAAAGCAGGTTGGATCATTCGGGTACAGTATGCCCAGAGTAGGCCAGATCAGCTGGAGAAGCTCAGAATAATGGGGTATTCCCCTTAAATAGAAAATGAATATGTCTGTCTTACTTGGATGCTGCTCAAGGGAGCAGGAGTAAAAATAAAACTAAAAATGTTTTTGAGAAGTTGTTTGCTTTGGTACAAAGTCACAAAAGGATTGAACTTCATTTTGGCCATTGCAAATAAGTAGGCATGCTTTTATATTTTTATGAGATAGGAGTGAAATGATGGTCTGTTTGCATTGGTCAGGGGTCTCACTGTTTACAATCCCATCCTCAGGCTTAGTTGTCAGTGGTAAAAATATGTAACTGGGGGAGAGGGTCACAACAAAGGAATGTTCTTGTTATTAGGACAAAGCTTTAAGGGACAGGTTGATGGGGGAAACTTTGCAATGTCGGACATAGCTTTCTACCAATACTACCAATGTTTCCTTTATAGGTGGTTGGGCACACTGGAATACGTGTAGAGGAGAGGTTGCCCAAGTTTTAGCTAATACTTGCAAAGGAAGTGTCATAGATTGGAACCCTCATGGCTCTACTTGAATGTTTGGAGGGGCAAGTGGAAAGTATTTAAGATGGTGGCATAATGGGGCTAATGAAATATGTACAAATGATCAACATAGTAACCAGAGTATATGTGGCACAGAGGAGGAATGTCTCCTAGTGATCCTTATTTACCTGGAGGACCTATAAAACATCTTGTATGGAAATTGGTAACCTCCTTATGACCTATGTCTGCTTGGAAGTGTCATATTTTGAAAACTATAATGACTAATGCGATGTACCTCTTGTGTATGCAAAATACAATTCATTCTGTGCAGGCTTGTGTTAGCCTCCCATATCTTATGCTGGTGGGACCATCCCAGTGGAACTTGTCTAGTTATACAATTACTTGTATTAACTGTTCTCTCTATACTTGCCTTAACTCTTTTATTACTCTTAATTTCTCCAGAGAAAAGCAAGAATTGGACTGTGGCTACCTGTGCAGCTTTCATGATCTTGGCAAGACCCTCCCTTTATGATGTTGCTGCTTCACCATTTGATTGACACCTTAAAGAAAAGAGCCAGAAGCCTGGTGGAGATCAGGAGTTTGGCAACAGTCACTAAATCAACAACCTGCTGTATTTTCATTGGTGCTGTACAAAATGCAGCAAAAAGAAAACAGGGGAAATGTTATATGATTCATGATAAAACTTCTGAGGACAAGGGTTAGGGAAAGTAAAGAAGAGGACATTCACCTGGCGGCAAGCTGTCGGGACAGAGCAGTCCTAATTGTTTTCTCAGAATTGTCTTGAGAGCAAGGAGAAAAATCTTGTGTACTTTGAAGTTTTAGGATAACTGTAATATGTGACTGACCAGGATCTCGTGATTCAGAGGGGGACAATGACCTTTGTCAATGATTGATACTTTCTAAGCTTCTCAATAAATATGCTGTGCATGCTCATTTCAGGGCTCAGAGAGACAAGACATCTGAGACCCCTGTGGCCAATTTCATCCAGCCTTGCTGTCATTCTTCTCGTGGCCCTGATTGATCTCCAACAAACTATCAATGCTTTCACAAATATAGTATGCTTTGTACAGTAGATAGGCTTATTGACTGATGCTGTACAAGATATTGAATTCATGAAAATTATACTGAGTGATTGTTTTTCTGTTTTTCTCTAAATTGATCAGTTTCCAGCAGTTGAAAGGAACAGAATGAAAGTCAGAACTTGCTCCTATCCCCAGTCAGGCTAGGACAACAGTGTACAGTTCTGAGGATAGCATAGCTCTCTGTAGGATGATCAAGGCATACATGATGGGTAAATGAGACTTCATGAGGACATTTATAGTTTTTTTTGAAACATCTGCACTCTTTCCTAATTGAATGAAGGTAGTTTACAGGTATTCCCAGTCCCTCATTTCAACACTTGGCTGCTGAGCCCCACTCCTTAAAGATAAAGGATCTCAGCAGAGATTCACTGGGTCACCCTTGGCTCTAGTCCTTTCATTAGAACACCTGAAGGGAACCAGGGATTCCTGAGACTGGGGGAAGCCTGAGTCTTCAAGACGATGGTGCATCAACTGCACTAGGAGATCCAGAGAGGAAGTCACAGCTTCTACTCCTTGTATTTCAATGGATCCAATAGTGAGCTCTTCTAGGAGTATTTAACAAAAAGCATAGCTTCCATTTCAATTGTTAAACAGTGAATACAGTACTGCTTAGAGAATGTGGGGGGCAGCATATCTAAGTTAGAGAAGCTCATTCTAGAATAATTCTTTTGTAAAGCAGCCTAAATTACCAGGCAGTGAGGATTTCACAGTCATTGCTGAAAAAATGTAGTAGCTCCCATTAGGATAAATGCCCAGATCTTTGAAACAGCCTACAAGGGCCTCGTTATCTCACTTTTGCTCACCTCTATGGGTTCTTCTCAGGACAAATTCACCATTTCTATGTTTATTCCAATTTCTTTCAATCCCCTAAGATGTCCACTCTTACTTACCTGCATCTCGCAATATTTCTACTCACCATTCCTACTATATGGAAAATTGTCTGTGCACCAGACTTTTTATTTAATGACAGTGATGAGGGCAACTGGATGGTCAACTACAACCTCATGCAGTCACAGATGGGGCTTTCAAAGGTGGCTGGAGCAAGCCTTGATACTGTGATGCAGTGTACCCTAACCTGTGTGTGTGGGACACCAGTCAGTAAGTCTGTAGCCTGGATGGAACATAAAGAGATAGAAAGAAAGCAATGGATGCTGCTGCTGTTTCTTGCTTTGCTGTCTCCTGCTTGCTTGAGATTGACTTATTTCTCCTCTGTGGTTCTCCTCTGCCATGCTGGCCTGTTTTGGAACCAACTGACTACAGACTGAAACCTCAACAGACTGTAATCTGCAATAAAACTTTCAGTATTTTGTCTCAGCCATGAGAAAAGTAACTAAGGCAATATCTCACCCATGAGAGTACTTCTGAGATAGTGGCACCTTGGACCTTCCCGTTTCCCAAGCCAGGTTAGGGATCTCATCTGTGCATCTATTTTTAATTCTGTTATATTCATTTTAAAAATTATACCCTGTTTTCTATTTTCTTTATGGAAGAACACCTCTTTCTTCTAACCCATTGAAGCATTATCTGATCTTGTATCTTGCTGTGTACAATGAAATTCTCAAGTAATGATGGCATGTCTGTGAAAAACCTTGAGGGCTGGCATAGTTAAGACAGATGTTCTTAAGGTCTGTATCTCTAGACAAAAGGGGTGTGAAACACGGTTGTAGCTGGCCTGCCTGGGGCATTAACCTGAGTAATACCTACATAAAAATTGAAATTCTGAGTATGTTTGTTACTTTAATATACTGTACTGAATTCTGGCTAACATAGTAGCGTGTGCGTGTGCGTGTGCATGTGTGTGTTTGTGCATGTGTATGTGTGTTTATGTAGAAGAAAATATACCATGGTAGTAATAGACCATCTCTAAATTCAAACCTCCTATTCAGTCTGAGATTTGGTTTTCAGCTCTCTTACACTACATGATTTGCTCTCTTTAGCTGGAGTTCCCCTACCTTAAATAGGGATATTAATAGCATATCCTCATAAGGAAGTAGGAAGGATTAAGTAGTTTATGCTTTTAAAGTATTTGTTTTCATCTAGCATGGACCAAGCCTTCAATTAATGTTAATTATAAATACCCACAATTTTTGCCGAATTTTTCCCACAGATTTTTATACGATTATTTGATGAACATCTATCCACACAGTTTAACGGATGGATCTTGAAAACCTTACCTCCTTTGTTCACTTTGACATCACCAGGGATGAAGATTAGCCTGACACACAGCAAACTTCTAAAAATATCTGTGCTGTGGATAAAGTAAGCCAATGGAAATACAGGACCAAACTCAATGCAAGTGCATTTTAAAAAATACTTTAGCTTATAAAATTTCTAATAAGAATAGTAACATTTCAAGTAAAGCTGGCTTTATCTATTGAAAGATTATAACAAAGATTAAGCGATTTAAAAAACAGACTTGCTTGAAATCCACAGGGTATAAGTCCCTATAGGAGTTTGCATAGGTAGCCTGTTCTTGGTATTATTGCCATTTCTTAAGGCATAACTATTTGAAATACAAAAAAAAAGGTCATTTATCAAGATGCTTATTTCATCCTAAATCTCAATAATTTCATTTCTAATTCTTGAATGTCACATTGGATAAAATCAATTCTATTATTGTATAATGTTTGTACTATGATTCTTTTGTTGTTTTTCAAATCACCTGCCATGACGGCAACTTAATGCACATAACTTCTCTGATATTAAGTCTCATTTTTCTAGCTACTTCACAACCCATTTAACAGTATATATGAATCAGTGCTCTCATATGACTTGAAACCCAAGAATTAGATTGCACAGCATGATGTATTTGACTAGTTTGAGAGACTGTGTGTATGCCTTGGCATGGACGAGTCACCTGGAGAAAGATGGGAATGCAAGCTGCAGATTTAGTGAAAGTAGAAAACTGATAGTGGTACAAATACAAAATGAGATCCAAGCTGGCAGCATGACCATCTCAGAGGGTGGGGACACAGGTGGCCCAGTGAACTCCCTTCTACTGGAGACAGTATTGGTATAGGAACCTAGTGTTGGGGATTGGGATGACATTGAAAGTAGAACACTTATTCACCAAGAACAGAACCAAAGATCATTGTAACAGATGAGAAGATGCAGAAACAACTCCAGACACATTCAGCCACCTTATCTTTGACAAGTTGTCAAACACATTGAAGAAAGATAGCCTCTCGAATAAATAGTGAAGGAAAAACTGGCTCTGCGCAGTGGAAGATTAAAATTGGATCCATACCTTTCACCATGCACTAACCTAAAGTTGAAATGAGCTGAAGGTCTAAATATTAAAAACAGAAATATTAAATTTGCTGGAAGATGGATTATTAAAACTCTTGAAGACATTGATGTGGGCAAAGACTTTATGAATAAAACCCCAACTACACAGGACCTATTGCAAAGAACCAACAACTTGGATTTTATTTTAAATCTTTTTCACAGCAAGAGAAACAACCAAGAATGTGTAGCGAGAACCCATAATGTGGCAAAAAGTGTTTGCCAGTTGTTGCTCAGATAAAGGATTACTATTGGGAAAGTATAAAGAACTCAAAAAAAAAAAAAAAGCAGACTTCCCATATTTAAAGATACAATCCAAAAATGGGCATCCAAGATGAACACATAATTCTCAGATAAAGAAATACAAACAGGAAACAAATACATGAAAAATGTTTAACCTCACTGGTCATTCAAGGGATACAAAATAAAACAACACTGAAATTACATCTCACCCCAGCAAGAATGGCTATCATCAAGAAATTAACCAATAGAAAATCCTGGAGGGTCTGTTGGTAGATGTATAGACTGCTGTAAGCAATATGGAAATTAGGGTGGAGATTGTTCAAAAAACTAGGATTAAACCAGGTGTTGTGGTGCATGCCTGTAATCCTAGTACTCAAGAATCTTAAACAGGAGGATCATTGAGGGTTCAGCCTGGGCTAAAATGTGAGCTCAAGGCCAGCCTGAATTGCATAGACTCTGTATCAAAAAACAAAACAAAACAAAACAAAAGCAAACAACAACAACAACAATTATATATATATCAAATAGGATATATATATATATATATTTATTTATTTATTTGACCCAACTATTACCTTTGACCCAACTATTACCTTTCTCAGTATCTTTCTAGAAGAATTAAAAACTTTGTGGCACAGCAATACATGTGCATCCATATTTATAGCAGCACAATTTGTCAGAGCTAAATCTTGGAAACAAGTCAAATATCCATCAACCAAGGGATGGATAAAAGAGACTATATATATATATATATATATATATATATATATGTATATATACATATATATGTATATATATAC
>NDGN011390466.1:0-26518 GCA_002564285.1 Tympanoctomys barrerae
AAAAAAAAAAAAAAAAAAAAGTTGAACTTCATGTAGCCTTGCTGGAAATACGGAAAAGAAAGCCTCGGGCTTGCGCAGTCTTGGGAAGATCTGGATGGTTCTGTGTAAGCAACAATGCTTTGACATTTCTATATCGTCGTACCTCTAACCAATCCATCTTCAGTTAACTGAATGTTGTATTGTAGCCTTTAGCAGGTGAAATGTTCCGGAGTCACCACAGATTTTATAAACTCATTTCATTTTTTGGAATCATCTTCAGAATTCCAGGTACCTTTTGTATATAATGGCTATTCTTTTACTTTTTGAAAAATAATTTGCTTCTTATTTAAAACCCTTGTGCTAGTGATACATGTTCCACATGATTTGAATCACTGGCCATGACAGAAAGGAAATGCTAATTTGTGTCTCAAATAAAACTGGTATTGCAAAGTCTTGGGGGACAAAAAAAGACTCCCCACAAGTAGGGTCATGTTATACTGACTTGTTGCCACACCACCAGCCAGCCCCAAAAGAGCAGGGAAGGCGACCCAGACACACTGCTTAGGCGCTTTACACACGCACACACATATGCACACACACATACCCCAGTCGCAGGACAGGGGTGACAGTCTCCACCACACCCCACCCTAGCTTTGACTCCAGGGTGACTCAGGCTGCAGAAGCTCCCCGGAAGGAAGCCAACCAGCCTGCCTTGCCTTTCTAGGAAGGCACAGGGAGTGACTTGGCCCCATCCTGGAGCCTAGCCCTTCTGCTCAGCCTGCCCAGGGACACTGCCACCATCCTCCAGTATGGGGGTACACCAAGCAGCTCATCAAGGACAGGACCCTCAGTTCCCAACATCAATTCACAGGAGGGGGCACGGGAGCTCACAGAGCCACAGGTTTGGGCTGTGGTCCCTAAATTCCCACTGACGAGCTGTGTGGAACTGCCTCAACTTGAAGAGGATGGGACGGTGATATCCGTGTATCACTCCGGGAATCAACAGTTCTACCTGGATCACATACGCGCATGCACATGCGTGCACATGCACACACACATGTACACACGAGCCAAGCACCCCACTCTGGCTTATTTAACCTCCCTAAAGCTCTTACTCATGCTGGAGCTGGGAAAGCATGGTGAGCAATCCCAGCCTTGGAGGGGTTCACGCCTGAACTGCTCCAGTTTCAAGCCCCATTTCCCTGGCCCCTGGCCCCTGGCCCTGGGGCGGCCCTTCGAGGGAGCAGAGATGGGAGCTGTCACAAACAGCAAGGTGGGAAGGGAGCCACAGGAGCTTCAAGCACCGAAGCCAAATGAGTCTGAAAGTCTAGTTTGAATCCAGAGAGTGCCCCTCACTTGCTAGCTGACCCTGGAGGAGGAGCTCGAGCCCCCAGGACCCTTATGTGGTTCTGGTGTCTGCAGAGCCCTCCAGCTGAGAGTCACCACTGAGATCGTGGGGGTTGGCCAGCCTCTTAATCCTGGGAGCACAGAGGGAGGCCTGCTGGAGCAGCCACTGCACAGCAGCTTCCTGTGGCCCCCGCCTGGACCCCGCAGCGCCCTGACCCAGCCAGGACTTGCAGACTGCAGACAGACGAGCTGACGGTCGGCCAACTCCCAAGAGTTCGGAGGTCCAGCTGCCAGGCTGCATGACTGTGAGCATCCTGCTTTCACTTCTGGGATAAACCAGATGTCACAGTTTACTCGAAGTTGGTGCAGTTCAGCTCAGGATGAGGTCGGAAGACAAGAAGGCAGCTACTTCTGTTGTCCCGATGTCATATGGCCTAGTGGAATAAGTGGCGCCTCCCCCCCCCCATTTCTGCCAAGTTTAACCATAAAAACAGCCCTTTTCTAAAGGGAAACAGCTTAACACAAACCAGATGTGGTGGGGAGTCTCTCCCACCCCCTCCTTGGCCCTAACACTCAGTCTCCTCTGCCAAAATATACTGGAAGGTCCAGCCTTAAAGAGCCAGCACCTCCGGTTCTCACCCTTGCACACCCTCCATCACATCCCCGCTTAAACAAAATGTCAAAGTCCCCCAAACAAGTGTTGGGTGGCAGCCTCAGGAGTGCCTGGCACCCACACAAGCAGGGACAGACATAGGAGAGGTTATCTGAGAAAAGTAAACGGTCTACTACCAAGGTCACCACCGACCCAAAGGGACCAAAAGGGCACACAGGGTGTGGAGGACGCTCCCCAGTTTGAGACTCACCCCCCGGGGGTCGCATGGATGGGTGCCTGGATGGGACTGGGCACTGGGGCACAGCCTGCATATGGGGAGGCAGTTCGCACACCACCCCATCCCACAGGACTCCCGGGAGAATTCATTCCCAATCTTCAGTTTCTAGGGTCTAGAAAATGGGGGGCAGCTGGGCATGCCAGATGTAATCCCAGCACTGAGGAAGATCAGGAGTTTGAGGTCAGCCTAGGCTACAACAGCAAGTTCAAGTGCAGCCTCAGCCATTAAGACCCTCACTCAAAAAAAAAAAAAAAAAAAAAAAATCTCACCACTCTCAAGCTGTTGTTACATAAGGGAAAAAGAGGTCATGTGACAGCAAAAAATTACTTAAAGAGGGATGATGCTTCAGACAGAAATTCCCTAACTTGCTGTAAAATTTAAGCATTCTTGTTTAAGTATTTAATTCTATATCCTTAACATAACCACTTTCACTTGTGCTCGGGGTCTTCCTTGTCTAAGCTAGTTTTACAGTTGCAACCAATTAGAACGCACGCACTATCTGAGGTTCCCGTTTTTCAGCAGTGCATGGACTACTTTGTTCCTATATAATCTTCCTAACTACCATTTGTGAAGACTCCAATAATACTCCATCATCACAGAGGGTTTGTTCCATTCCTCCCCTGGAGCTGCTTAGAGAAGGAAGTGCCTCTTTCCATTCTGCTCTTAGTGACAGAGCACTCAGAGTGTCTCTAAGCCTGTCTTTATTTCAGCTGGACAGTTTAGGCCTGCCTCAGAGCTGTCTCCAGATTAAGCCCCCTGGAGACCTTTCTCGCCCTACCCCTTCTAGGCTGATCTTGCTGGTGTCCTGGCCCACCATGGCAAGCTGTGGTGGCTGCCCAGGCAGCTGCCCGCTCCCCACCACAATTCATTCTGGTCACCCAGCCTCGGCTGCCCTCTCTCTCTGGGCTCCCTGACCCTCAATTTGCTCTGCTCCCCTGAGAAGTTCTCACCAGGCTGAGAAACAGCTAGACAGCTCCTTCACCCAGAGGCCCTGGAAATGAACCCTAATAGTATGGAATGGTAGGGCCCCGCCTGTCACATCCAGTCCTACAGGTCCTCAGGGCTGGCCTAAGGGCACGTGTGGGTCTGTGCCTGCCAAACACAGCCCCTGCAGATGACCAGGTTGGAGGCTCCTGCCACTCACCAAAGAAGAGGTGTTCCCAGAGTTCAGGGCTGGTTGAAACGCTGCTGGCAGGCCACCTGGATGGAAGCCAGAGCAAGCCAGACAACAGCCAGTAAGAATTTGGCCCAGTGGGGCCTGGAGGACCAGAGGTCACTGAGGTGGGCTGGAGAGGGAAGAGGAGCGGAGCAGGAAATCCAAAGCCCTTCCTACACGAAACCAAACAGCAGCGCTGGGCAGGTCAGCGGAGGACAAGGAGCCTCACACTCAGTGGCAAGAGAGGGTCGGTGGCACAGCAGCAGGCGGTGCAGGCTGTTGGCCAGTGTAGACGGTTCCCTGAGTCCCTGCTGGTGAACCAAACTCATCTGGACGGTCCCCTCCTCTATCCCAGCAACGATGTTTTAAAGTAGCCCCGCAGCGAGCCACTGCCGGTCAGGAAAGCTCTAAGACTTCCTTTCCTTTCCCTCTTAGTAAACAGACTTGGGTTGCAGAAAAAAATACTGGATTCCCATTTGGGATGGCTCACAAGTCTGAGTCAACATCAGGAAGAGATGGAAGTTCATTGGAGTGGCCTGGAAAAGCGAAGTGCTGCCAGAAAGGCAGCTAACTGGGACTGGACCGGAGATTTGGTTCCGAGGTCCGCACGTGTCCCAAGTGGTCCACAGCAACCCCTTTGGGAGGTTGTGTTTCCCAAGGATCAGCGATGGAGCTCGGCAGCACAGTGCCTGCCTGGCAAGCACAAGGCCCTGAGGTCAATGGTCCCTGGAGTAATGAGCACCTAATACAGGTGGGGTGAGGCAGGAGGCCAGCTGCAGCAGGACCTGCCCCCAGTCCTCACGGCAGAGGACCCATCACCCTGACCCCAGTATGGAGTTGCCGTCTCCGGAGTCCACGGCTCACTGGGTGCTGAGGGCAAGGAAGGTGCCCATCTAATACACCAGACAAAACAAATCCACCCCAGCCGTGCACAAGGCCGCAAGCTGGAGAATGCTTAGCCCAGCAACACCAACAGCAGCAAAGACATTCCAGCGGCTTCCTGGGGCCCCAGCCCCCAGAGAAACATCCCCAAACCAGATTCGCTCTGGTGAATCCCCAGGCTCCCAAAGCCTAGCCATCCACAGCCCCTGGATGTCGGAGGACGGCTCCCTACAGTGTCTGCCAGCCTGGCGACAGGAAACCCCTCCAGGGGCCTCTGCCACACAGCCCGGCAGTGCCGCCACATCTCTGGGTCTGGGGGGAGTCCCACCCAGAAGGTGGTGTCCCTGAAGTGCTCATCTCTGCACCCATACGCGACACCTGCAGCCCTGCAGCTATGGTCTCAGCGCTGAACCCATCCAGCTCTGTGCCATGGCCAGGGCTGAGAGACATGGGGACCTTCTGGGTTATCAGCATCTACACCTAAACCAGACTCGGTCCTCTGGACGCGGCATTGCCATGTACACAGCACCCAGCGTGCCCAATGTGTTCACCCCTTGTGACCCCTAAGAAGCATCTGATCAGTTCTTAGAGCTTGCAAGGCCTGAGGCCTCACTCCATTTGAGGACATGAAATCCTATGGCCAGCCCACCCTTCTGTCCCAGCTTGCAGGGAATTCCATCAGACACATAATGCCTCAAGGGACAGCAGCATGCATGACCCAGCATTGGAAGTGATGTCCCGGGCTGGGGGTGGGGCTAAGGGCTCAGCAAGGCATCAGCCAGGGGGAAGGGGTTACTGCTGCAGGTAGAGCTGTGAGGATGGCAAGGGCCTGAATCACAGAAGCTCTGGGAAGGACAGAGAGGAAGTGAGAGCTGGGCACAGTGAGGCAGGCGTATGTCTTACCCATGACACCCCCACTTCCCTTCCATGGGACCAGACACCCTGGCTCCTCTGACCTCACAGACAGACGGGAACTCGGGGAACGGGGACAGGAGCCAGATCTGCGCAGACGGCTTCAGACATGTTCCACTCCCCACCACTTCTTCCACCCAAGCTCATCATCGGCTGGGTGCCCCATGTGACCCAGGCGGGTCTCGCCCAGTATGCAGGGGCCACCCAGAAATCTATGGTAATGCCAGCATATTGACAGAATTTACCGTCCTTCTGCCAAGTACTCGAATTCAGAGTTTCCAACCCATCTATCTATGTAGCACTAGATTAAAATCCTAATGGTGCTTTCAGAACCTCAGAAATGAAAGCTTGGGGCTGGACAGGTCCGTCAGTGGCTGAGAAGAGGTTTAGCTTAGAAGAAAATCAGCCCTCTCCAGTCCCCACTAACAGGGCACTGTCCCAGACCACCTTTGTCTGACAAGAGGTCACAGGCTTGCTGTAGCAGCACCCCTGTCGCACTCTTGTCTCACTCCTCTCAGGGAGCCAGAAACTCAGGTAATCCTCATTTTCTGTTTCTTTATACATCATTGTAGTTTCCAGGCTCGCTATACTAAATATTGTTTTCCTTCCCTCCTTGCTTTGTTCAGCAGTACTGGGGGTCAAGCCAGGACCCCACAAATGCTAGGGAAGCACTCTCCACTGAGCTATACCCCGAGCGAGCCCTTGCTGTTTATATTTTTGAGACAAAGCCTCACTAAACCACCCAGTCTGGCCTCAAACTCATGACTCTCCCACCCCAACCCCCCAAGCAGCTAGGATTACAGGATTGTGCCGCTATGCCTTGCTTTCCTTTTTAATCAGAAAAGGGGAAAAAAAAGTATCCATTGTTCCACTGCTGGCAGCACATGAAGTTGGCCAGCCTTTTGAAAGCAATTGACTGGGACAGGGAGATAGCTCAGAGGCACGGCACCTGCCTGGCAAGTGCAAGGTCCTGAGTTTGATTTTTTTTTTTTTTTTTCCAGAACCAGGGATTGAACTCAGACCCTTGCGCTTGCCAGGGAAGCATTTACTCTATTGAGCCAACTCCCCAGCCCCAGATTTTTTTTCTTTTTAATGTATTTAGTACAGGGACTCTCTACACATCTCGGGACTTGTAGTGATCCTCCTGTTTTAGGCTCAGTGCAACCCTTGGTCCCTGCACTTGCCAAAAAGGGCACTTAGTCCACCGAGTATCTCGCCAGCCTTCACTGTCATTCTCTATCCTACTTTTTTTTTTTGTGGAACTGGAGATTCAACTCAGACCTTGCACTTGCCAGGCAAGCGCTTATTCTACTGAGCCATCTCCCTGGCCCCTCTATCCTACCTTTTGATTTCTTCCTGCTCATAATTTTGGATCTTTTATGATTTCATTCTCCTCACAGCATCAGACAACCTTAATTTGTAAATTCTCATAGTTTCTTTGCTCACATTCTCCAGGGAAGAATTTTTTTTTTTTTTTTAATGAATTTAGGACAGGGTCTCACTACGTAGATTGGACTTGTAGTGATCGTCCTGTTTTCAGCCTCTCAAGTGCTGGGATTACAGGTGCTCTCTCAGTGCACCCTGGGGATGGATTTTTTTGGTGTTGTTTTGGGTTTTTTTGAAAAGAATATTTAGAGGCATTATCTATGACAGCCAAGAGCTAGAAAATCCAAAAGCCTGTAACCACTGGGAGACTGCTGAAAGGCCTGAAGCAGCGGGCAAAGCTGACAGACCCAGCCCCGCCAGGTACCTCGCGTCCTCCCTGAAGAGCCTCCAGGCCAGTGGTGGTGAACTTATGGCACCTGTGCCACAGCAGGCTTTTATATCACGGAAGGTTCTAGAGTCTTCGCCCACGCTGCTCTAGACTCTGTTCTGTGGCACAGCCCGTGGCCAGCAGCACCCGGAGGGCGAACAGCTCTGGCCTGTACCGCTCTCCTGAAAGATGGGTGGGCCAAGCTTTCGGCTCCACAGCAGCATAGCAGCTTTGGCCCTGAGGTGCCCGGCACCCAAAGCACACGGTTCTTAGGAGGACGTCACTGCAGCCAACTCAAGAACCAAGAATACAGAAGAGGTTTCTGTGTGTTCCAGGAAATACTGACACCGTCTCCCACTATTCTGTTCTCCTAAAATGGTCAAGAGCTTAGCATTTCTTTCTCTCCCACAAAATGCGATACTTCCTCTTACTAGGAAATAAGCATGTTTATTTCCAATTTCCCTTTTTGCTTTGGCAGCCAGGAAACTTCAAGCTAGGATCAGTGCTGACTTACCAAAGCTGACCACTGTACATAATAGGCTGAGCGAAACCGTGAAAGACAAACTCTGATGATCTCATACCTACGTGGGATCAACAGCTGAACTGAGAAAAATTAAGTGGAACAGGTAGTTACAAGGCTGAGGGGGAGTAGGAAACAGGGAAGCTGTTTGCCAAAGGATACAAATGTTCCTTCTCGGATGCAGAAGTTCAGCCAGGAACGGTGGCAACACAGGCCTGTAATCCTGGCACTCAGGGAGTTTGCTGAAGCAGGAGGACCCCAAGTACCAGGCCAGCCAGGCAGCTTAGCACCTTACTAGGATCTAGACTCACCATTTAAAAAAAAAAAGAATGGGGGGGGCCTGAAGACACAGCTCAAGTGCAAAGGCCTTGGGTTCGATCCCTCATTACCAAAACCCAAACCAAAAACTTCTTTTTTCATGTGTCCACTTCAAGTGCTTTTGGGGAAGGTACAGGAAAAGTACAAATAAATACATATTCATGAAACAATCTCTATCTATACTTAGATCTCACTTTCCCCAGGGAAGGAACATAAAGGCTGAGCAGCAGTGTAAGAAAAAATGTTGCTGATCAAATGCCGAGTGGGGTAGGCGAGTTTTACATACGCTGGCATCACAGCTGTAGACAGGAAGGTAAAAACACAAACAGGCTTCTAAACACTCCAGTTAAGATGAAAGGCTTTAGGACACTCATCTCTGCCCCAGCCCGCCGCAAAGGCAAAGCTCCTCTGGTCTTCTTTTTTGTTAGCAGAACCAGGGATTGTACTCAGGCCCTTGCGCTTGCCAGGCAAGCGCTCATTCTACTGAGCCATCTCCCCCCCCCTCCTCTGGTCTTTCTGATCACCAGCAGACTGCCCTGAGAGCGGAGGGGACAGGCACCTTAGGGACTGCTTCTCCCCGCAATACTCATTTCCTGCCAACCTGGAGGAGGAGCCAGTGCCCCATGGGGACAGGGTCCTGCAGACATAGCTATGCACCATGGCCCCTGAGCTCCAGACGCGTAGGACTTTGTCATAAACCAGCCTTGCTGTGTCAGATCCAGCGCTGCACCCTCCTGGAAGTGTTCCTCATAGGTACCTCCTGATCATGTGTACAGACACAGGGACATGCATACACGGACACCGGGACCTACATACATGTACACACACACACACACACATGCATGCGCACACACACACGCATGCACACAAACAGCATCCCTGAAATTACATCCTCAGTGTGGGCCACAGTTTGACCAGCTGGGCTGAAGGTCTCTCCCACTCACCCGCCTGGTGTTGCCAGAATGGGTGGCAGCCACCTTTACTGCCCAGTCTGCTCTAGATGACAGCAGCTCTCGGCAGGGCAGGGCAGGGCAGTGGGGGCTTTGACTGTTAGCTCACACTGTTGCCTCTTCTGGGCCTGCTGCTCCAGTTCCTGGTTAGCCTTGGTGAGTGAACCGGGCAGGCGGGGCTGACTCATCACCTTGCAGGTAGGATGAGCTCACTGCTTTCCAGGGCATCCTTGGAAATGGAAACCCACGGTAGAGATGGTTCCCATGGCAACGGGCCAGCACCTCCTCCTCAGGCTTCCTTGGTGCATGCCCACAGTCACTTCACCACTCCCTCGGCCCTCCAGCCTCACAGCACAGCAAGGAGGGACCTCGGAGGCCGGGCGTGCCAACCCCCCCTGCACACACCTACACCTCCCTACCCCCGGCACCCCAGACACCACACCTGCTTCCCATTCAGTCCTTCCTCAGCATGTTGCAGCTCCCAACAGCTTGCACAGAAGCCTCTTCTGCCACTTGGGCTCACCCTACGAAGCCCCTCTTTCAAAAGAGGGCCTGTAGCCTTCTCCTAGAAGCCCAGCTTCCTGCCAACATTCCTGACTCAGTTTCCACCTTCCCACCATACATGGGATAGTGGTCTATCATTTTCTTAATGTGTGGAGTACAGGTCAGACAGCCCCATGCTCAGCACATCTAGGACAAGCCTGGTGCCTGCGATGACACTAAAGATGGCCAGAGCTTGTCCCGAGGTTGACTCAGTAGGCCCCGAGGTTGACTCAGTAGGCCCCTAGGCTGACTCAGCAGGCCCCTAGGCTGACTCAGCAGACTGGCCAGCATCTCCGCTCAGCGCCACTCCCACACTCATTTCAGGCTCCGCACTCTCTGCCAGGCCCATTTCCCAGCACCCTTTGTCAGGCTGCCTTATACTTTCTACTTCTTTCTAGGGTTCTAAGGATCCCGCCAGAGGCCTCAGGAACACCAGGCAGGTACTCCACCACCAAGCCACACCCCATACCTCTAGATTTCACTTCTAGCCCACACTGTCCCCTCTCCCAGAAGTCTTACCTGTCTCTTGTAGGCTGCGCTGAGGCCCACCCAGGGGGTCCCCTCTCTAAAGAAGCTGTGGCCCCTCTCTACAGGACAGGGAACATGTCGGTCATGGGTCCCTCATCTCCTGGGAGGCTTGGAAGCAAGGCCAGGCACCTGGCAGGTCCCGGGAAGGAACGAGTGATGAACGCTGTCACTGCAATGCGTCGTTCTACAACCAGCTGCACACACAATGGCCTGTGCCCAGTGACATCTGAGCCACCAAGCACACTCTAAGCTGCCCCCACAATGTCACGCCTACCAATGAAGCTCTCAGGGCAGGTCCCCACCGCTGAGCGGGATGGAACCTGACAGTATCTGTTAAGTCCCGGATGCAACAAACATGGCACCTGCTTTACTATTCTCTGTACCTGTCTGTACGTTTGAGATTATCACTGCAAAGAAAAAAAGGCCATCCCAAGAAACACAGGTCGAGGGAAGAAACCGCGCTCAGGCCTGGCTGCTCCACTCACTCTTTGGCTCTCCTGCAGCCCAGCTCGCCTGCCAGCTCAGCGTCACCTGGCTAGCCGTTGTTCAACCTTCAGGTGGGCAGGTGCCCACAGCCGCTAGCGCAGTACAACACAGGACAAATTGTTATTTGTAGTACGTCTGTGCTTTACCTCCACTTCACCTTTTCCACTCGAGAAGCTCCCAGGAAGCCGTATTAGCTCACCAACCTTGAGGTCACCAAAACCACCCAGATGGTTACAAATTACAGGCAGGTTATGCTGCTAACTGCTGAAGCTGGCAACAGGCACGGGGGAACTCACAACACAATTTTCTCTATGGCTGAGGGTGAATTTTCCATATTAAAATTTTCAGAGCTCGTTCATGCATGCAACTAACATGCACTGAGAAGAAAGGGGGAAATAAGAATCAACTTCCAACATGAAATGATACCATTATTAAGCTCCAAATTACCTGCTGCCTTATCCTTCCCTGGGAATGAAAGCCCTGGCATTTGTGACATGAATGCCATAAGAGACCTCCCCAAAAAACAAGCAGGGAGTAGTGGCCCTCTGAGCCTTGCCTAGCCCACCTGGCCATGCCTGGGGCTCCCCCTCCACCCTGCAGACAGTCAGTGACTGCAGGAAGCAAACCCCACCTGAGGGAAGCACGACAGGATCCTTCTGAGTTGAAGGCAGGACCCAAGCCTCTGGGTTCTATCCCAACAACTCTTAACTCTTCACAAGCTCACCAGGTGCCACAGCCACTCTGTTAACACAATCATGGTCCTACTGACTAGAAATCCTTAAAATTCCAACCCTAGCTCTACTACCTCCTAGCTGCAGGATTCTGGACAAGGCACTAAATTTCCCGTATGTAAAATGGGGAGCACAGGTGCCCCCATCTGTGGGCACTTGTGGGGATTATACAGGTCAGAGCACGGTAGGCACATGGCACACTGCTCAAATGTAAAAAGCCGAGGACAGCCCCAAAACATCACCGTGAACATCAAAGCACGCGCACACAGATCTAGACGGTGTGGCCCACTGCACACCTAGCTGGGGGGTTTGCAGGGTGCAAACCTGTAATCAGGTTTCAGCACTGAATATCACACACAACTGTAACACCCGGCAAGGGGCTGTACATCTAAATACAGAAAAGGTACACTACAAATACCACCGGAATACTACCCAGTTCCCTGAGAAATAAGACCTAAGACGAGCAGAGGCAGGTGTGGCGGTTCATGCCTGTAGTCAGTCCCAGCATTAGGAGGCTGAACAGGCAGGTCAAGGCCAGACTGGCCTACACAGCGAGTTTGAGGTCAGCCTGAAACTCATTCCAAGGCCCTATTTCAAAAGAAAAGGACAGCATACATAGTGAGGAGCTTTCGGTTACGACCTACAAGACCACCAAGTACCCAGCATAGTAAACTACACTATAACCTGCCCAGCCCCTCAGCCCTGTAACACAGCTCCAGGTGACAATGAACACAGAAACTTTACTTGAAAAGGAGGAGTCACAGAGGCAAGGTCAGAGGCAAGGGACAGACAGGCTTAGACCGGCTCCTGCTGTCCTCCTGCCTTTGTCTCCACTTGCCTGAACTTTCCTAAGCAATGGCCCAGCCACAAGCCCAGCCATTGTCATGGCTCAGAGGCACCCAAAGCCTGAGAAACACTTTCCAACTGCCACACATGAAGACAACACACAGGAAACAGCCAGCACAGCACCTGCAACCAAGACGGGCAACACAGTCACAGCCGTTTCAGAGGGTAGAGGCCAGGGACACTGCCACACACCCAGAATCAGCCAGCACAGCGAGACAGCCTGGGATAGTCGGCAAAGGCAGGGACAGCTCTTGAGCTCTCGGGAGGAAGAAAAAGCCATGCTCACCCAGGGGGAGGGCCAAGCACAGCCTCATGGCCACCAGGGCCATTAAGAGCCGTTAAACCTCCTGAAGCCACTTAGGTAGCTTTGCAAATAACAGAGAACCTAATAAAAGTGATCAGCACAGCCCCTGACCTCACTCTGCAGGACCACAGAGGGCCATTCCTTTGTCCCCTGGAAGGTGCCTGTCAGGAAAGAATCTGGGGCTCATAGAGGGGAGCATGGCCCCATTTCCAATGAGGGGCTCCCCCACTACCACGGGGGCCCCGGCTGGTGTGCACCACCGCAGGGACAAACTGGCAGCCAGGAAAGTGGGTATCAATGTGGGCTGTGGCCAGGCAGCCCTGGAATCAACACCCGGCTTCCCACAAAGAGCCGTGTGACCTGGGGCAAACTGCATTATCTCTTCAGCTGCTTTTATAAAGTGGGGGGCTGGAAATGTAGCTCAGTGGCACAGCACCTACCTGGCAGATGTTAGGTCATGAGTTTGATTCCTAATACCAATACCAAAGTGGGAATGAGAGCCGGGCGTGGTGGCACAGGCCTGTAATGCCAGCACTATGGAGGCTGAGGCAAGAGGATCTTTTCCAGTTTAAGACCAGCCTGGGCTACAAAGTGAGCTCAAGGCCAGCCAAAACTGCATAGTGAGACCCTGTTTCAAAAGGACAAAAAAATAAAAACAGGGAATGAAATGACCAAAAAACCTTTTCTTCCCAGGGTGGCTTCAACGACTCACTGACAGGAGGCAGGTTTCAGATTCACAGGGGACAACGCTGGGCACTGGGCACGCAGAAGAGAGAGGGAGTGGCTATCCCAAAACTCCTGTCCCTGCTCGCTCTTGTTCCCCTCCTCAGCAGCAAACTCAGCCTCAGTCAGGCACAAAGCCCAGCAGCCCAGGCTGGCCAGGACCCCAAGGGCCCTGCGCCTATCTGCAGTGCTCCAGAGCCCACCTGCAAGGATGACATAGACCAGGGTCTCTGTGCTCGGATTCCCAACTACAGCCTCACAGGGAATGAACTCATAGCAGGGCCACAGACTGTCAAGGGCGGATCTTAAGTCTCTCCACCTCAGGGAGAAAGGTTACATGGTGGCGCAGGACCCTCTGGCTTGGACATTCTGAGATTTGATTTCTCTAAACAGCCACAAGGGACCACAGAGCCTGCAATGGGCTCTGGAAGTAAACAAGTGAAAGGCAAGGTGAGGCTGCTACTGACACTGGCACTTGGGCAGATTCCAGGCCGGGCCCACTGAGCCCACAGGGCAGGCAGCTGCCCTCACGCCAGGCCTGTAAGCCAGCCAAGCCAACACAAAGGGCTGTTTAGGAACAGTTCAAGCTGCAGGGGGCAGAGGGGCCACCCACTCCAGGGCCACTCCACCCAGAGGGCACCTGGAGCGGTCAGATGGGGCAGAGGGAGGAACCTCCCATAAAACCCACCCAGGCCTCCCCTACTCCCCCCCCCATGCCACACCCTGTAAACAGGCATTCCAGGGACAAAAAGTGAGCCAGGGCCCAAAACAAAGTGCTGGCTTTGCCCCTCCAAGGAAGCTTCACCCGGCCCCACCCTGGCCACCTCAATAGCACTCAGAAAGCTCCTAAAGACAGGAGAATAGTTAGCTTCCGGGCCAGGCTGAGAAGCCCAGAAATCAATCCCAAGGTCAACTGAATGGGCCATCAACAGGGCAGGATCCAGGAACCGGCTCAACCTCAGACCCTAGAGAAGTCTCCTGGCAGCACTCTGAGCAAGACCTTGAGGGTAGAGCTGCTGCCCCGTCCTGCCACCACCATCCTGCAACAGCTTCTGAGCTCTGCAGGTGGGTTTCTGGGGTGACCTGGACAGCACTATTGGAAGCCCTGGGGACCCCTGAGACCCTGAAAACTAATACAAGACAATTTTCCTGTTTCCACGGGGACAGGACAGGTGTCTCCTAAGCAGCCCTAAGGTCTCACAGTTCCAAGAAGACCACCTTCCACCCTCAGCCCCTCTGCAACAAGATACAAGGTGTACAAGGGCCCTACTGGGCCCACGTCTGCCTGGCCCACACCCCCAGCGTGTCCCACTAAGGAGGTGGTGGGCTGCGGCTGCTGCTGACCTGCACCGTTCAGGCGCAGGCCCTGGTCTTCACTGGGGACTGGAAGAAGAACGCCAAGGCGGGCCTGGCTTCTGCCTCCTCTGAGGTCTCTAAATGCACTGGACAGGACCAGAAACTCCCTAAGATTGAAGCAGGCTCAGCCAGGTGCTGCCAAGATTCCACCCTCCCTGGAGGCAGGGGCAGAGTGGGGAGGGACAGGCCACTGTGACCAGACCTCAGAAGGACCCCGAGGTGGGCAGCTGGCTACGAGGAAAGCTGCAGCGGGCCCATCTACCAGGAACTGGGGAGCCAGTACTGGTGCCCCCCACTCCGCACTGAACACCCAGGAGAGAGCCCAGGGAGTGGGGGACAGAGGTGCTCGCAGCCTCAGACCCCACCCCAATCGGTAGTCTGGCTTCCCTGGCCCCTGGCCACCTCCTGAAGCTGAGGCACACCTGAATCAACCCTGTGGCTTGTGGCCTGTGCTGACACTGGGCACCACCACCCAGCCAGAGCCTGAGCCAGCGTCCCCCACTGGCTGCCTGAACTCCTGCAGAGCCATCTGTTGGGCCACCCTCAGGAAGCCACATGCGTGGGCCAGGGGTGCCCAGAGCAGTCACACTTGCTGGGGGCTGCAAGGAGATCCCACAAGCCTTCCTGTCCTTCCACGAGGAGCCTCAGCCAGAGACCTATGACATCCCTTTGGTACCCTCACAATTGTCACTAGTGCCCCGGAGCACAATGAGGGCTAGGGCTGGCTGCCACCACATCTGTCCCATCCAGTTCTCCTGCCAGCCCATCTCTCGCTCAGCTGAGTGGCTGAGAGCCAGGGAAGGAGAGAAGGTGTGACAGCGGGAGAGCAGGCAGGGACCCCATGGGTTGCCCCAAGGACCCAGAATGGGCCCCTTCCAACTCTACATGCAGCCTTGGCAACAACAACCAGCTCCCAAATGCTGCAAGATGCCGCCGTGAGACCTAACTGTAAATTCCTTTTTTTTTTTTTTTTGGCAGAACGGGGGACTGAACTCAGGCCCTTGTGCTTACCAGGGAAGCGCTTATTCTACTGAGCCATCTTCCCAGCCTCTGTAAATTCCTTTTGATGCATTCCCAAATTCACAGTAGCTTCTTGTCATTACATAGTTGCTTCATCAAGAAGTAATAATAAAAAGTAATAAAACAAGGTTGAGGATTTACCTCAACAGCACAGCATCCGCCCTGTAAGCATGAGGGCCTGAGTTTGATTCTTGGTACAAAAAAAAAAAAAAAATCAACAGAAGCTGAGTACAGGGCCAGTGAGACAGCTCAGTGGACTAAGTGCCTGCTTAGGCAAGTGCAGGGACCACAGTTCAATCACTGGCACCACATGCCATGCCAGCCCCTGCCCTTAGGTATGCTGAGCCAGCCACTGAGACCAGGCGTGGTGGTGCACGCCTATAATCCCAGGGCTGGAGAGGCTAAAAACAGGAGAATCACTATGTCTGAGCTGCCTAGTGAGACCCTGTACCAAATACATTTAATAAAATAAAGAAGCTGAGGCAGGAGGATTACAAGTTCAAGGCCAGCCTATCTAACATAACTGTCACCCTGGGAGGAGAAAAAATGTACAAGGTAGTGTGGGTTCCTGAACACTGGATCCTCAGAGTCCCAGAGTACCACAGGCAAGAGAGCAGGCACTTGCCAGGCACAGGAGCCAGGTGCCAAAAGCAGCCTGGGAAGAAAGAGAATGAAGAACTGGAACTGACGTCCACCCTCCCTTACCAAAGCCCGACAAGTCTTTAACTCCACCTGGCGTGGGCAGCAGATGTTCACTAAGAAAGCAGAAGCAGGAACTTGGGCTCTAGTTCCACCTGCTGCCGCAAGGAACTGTGGGGCTGGGACTAGACTGAGTCCAGCTCAACAGGTCAGGCTGGGAAAGCACAGCGCAAACACTGGGCTTTACAACAGGCATAGTCAGGAATGGAACAAACTATGCCCGGGAAGGAACAGGCCGGCCATGGAGGCTGGCGACAGTAAGGAAAGGGGAAAGGCTGGGGAGTAGAGTGGGGCCTCAATGCCACACTGCATGGTTGCACTTCAAATAAAACCGTGAAGCCAGCACGGTCACTGTGACCTAGCTCCAAGATCAGAGAAAAACTCCCGCTGTAACCACTTGAACCTTTCAGGCCTCTCCAAGTCCCCCACCTCAAGGCCCTGCGCCTCACACTCTCCGCCCCGAGTCCCCAAGCTAGTGCTGCGGCCCTGTGCTGAGCCTCCTGGGCACCAGGGTGCCCTCACCAGGCTGGCAGCCCACCAAGCCAAGACCTCAGTGTGGCATTCCTTAATTAAAAAACAAATCCTAGGGGCCAGGGAGATGGCTCAGTAGAATAAGAGCTGGCCTGGCAAGCGCAAGAGCCTGAGTTCAATGCCTGGTTATGAGAAAAAAAAAAAAAAAAAACCCTACATGCTGTAATTTTCTAAGTTCACTATTGCACGACTTTAAAAAAAAAAAAGGCTGGGATATAGCTTCCTGGTAGGCCTACCATGTGCAAGGTCCTGGGTTTCATCCCCAGCACTGCAAAATAAAACAAAGCAACACAAAACAGCTGTGTCTTTTATTTGGGCCCAGTATAGAAAAGATCCAGATGTCTACCAAGAGCCGTCAAGTCTTCACAGTATGCAGAGGCTTCATCCCAACAGTCCTGGCCACCAAGAACCCGGACGAAAGACAGGAAACCAGAGGTCTGGTCCCATTTCCCCGCCTCTAGGAAAACACATTCATGAGCTGCCGCTCACGTGTCCCTACTCCCAGGGCTGAGTCTGGAAAAGCACTTTGGGTTCCTGGAAAGAAAGGCCCTTCCTAAATATCGGGAACTTGGCTGGCAAGCGCAGTGTGATACGTTATCTGGAGGATGTCTGTGGTGTTTGAAGGGAGCACCCCTCTGCCAAAGCCAAGGCCTGGGCCAGCCACAACGGAGGGGCTTCTGGGAGCTCCTGGCCCATACTCAGAAGACAGGTAAGGATCCTATTTCCTGTGCTGGGCCTTGACTGAGATGGACCAAGAACTCCACATCTCTATCCATACCCAAAGCACCGCTGTCATGGCGACACTGCCAGGGTTGGACCTAAAGAGAATAAACAGGGCTTGCTCTTCAAAATCTCTCCTGCCCGCCCGCCTGCAGGGCTCTGCTCTGTGCCTCTCAGGAAGGTTCCATCCAGGAGACCTGCAGGAAAGACCCCACCTCAGAGTTCCCACCCCTTAGGTCACATTCCCTACAGAGGACTCGAAATTAAAGCTCAACACTAGCCACCTTGCTGCCATTTGTTATAATCAGCTTTGCAGACAGCTTTTAAAAATTAAACCTTCGGGCCCATAAACATACTCCTCTCCACAGTCCTGCCTGGTGTTATGTCCCAGCACAGCCCCACAGTGCCAACCTAAGCCCCCTCAATTTCACACCCCATTTTCTTAATAATCCCAGGGCTTCAAAGGAACCTCAAGCTTCACAAGGGTCACATGCATGGGATTTAAAAATCAAAATAAACAGGAGAGACCTAATTCAAAGTCTGTTTGGTTCCCCTGTTTTGGTGACTACAAAGGAAGAACTGCCAAACAAAGAAGGCAGCAGAGAAGCAGCAGCAGAAAAAGGGCTGGGGGTCTACTGAATCTTCTAGCAGGGGCACCATGGACAGAGAGGGTGGGAAGACGCCCACTTTGGGCAACCGGAAGCTTCCTTGCTTTTTTTTTTGGCAGAACCAGGGATTGAACTCAGGCCCTTATGCTTGCCCGGGAAGCATTTATTTTACTGAGCTATCCCCCTGGCCCCAAAGCTTCCTGACAATTACTTGGACTGAAAAATGTAAAGAAACAAAACAGCATCCTCCACTATGTATTCAACCAGGACAGGTAACTTCAGAGAGGCCCACATCAGGGGTCCATGCCTGTAATGCCAGCTACGCAGGAGACTGAGGCAAGAGGTCCTCCTGAACAACTCAGCCAGCCTGGACGACTCTCCAAGATCCCGTCTCAAAATTAAAAAAAAAAAAAGTAAAGAAAATTAAAGCCTGGGAACATAGCTCAGTGGTAGAACATTTATCTAGCATGTGGGAGGTCCTGAGTTCAATCTCTAGTACTCCACCCCACATCCTGACAAAGAAAAAAAAGTTCATGCCCATTCTCTTTAGCCTCAAGATTCACTAGTCAAAAGACCTGCCAGCAGAGATCCTGGTACAGTTATTTAATTCTTCTGGGTCTTACTTTACCTGTCTCTAAAATGGGGATACAGCCAGTCATGGTGACGCGTGCCTATAATCCCAGTATTCAGAAAGCTGAGACAGGATGATCACAGCAAGTTCAAGGCCAGCCTGAACTACAAAGCAAGACCCTATCTCAAAAAATGAAATAAAAGAAAAAAGTAGCTGGGCATGATGGTGCACATCTATAATCCCCGCACTTGAGAGGCTGAGGCAGAATTGCCAAGTTTGAGGCCAGCCTAAATTACATTGTGAGTTCAAGGCCAACCTGAACTACATAGCAAAATCTTGTCTCAAAAAAATGAAAAACAAGGGCCAAATAGCTCAGCGGATTAAAGCGCCTGCAAGCAGGCACAGGGGCCGAGGTCTGATCCCGGGGCCTGCTGTGCCGGCTCCAGGCGTGGTGGTGCAAGCCTGTAATCCCAGCTCTTGGGAGGCTGCAAACAGGCAGATCACTATGAGTCTGACCTAGTAGTGAGACCCTAAACACTCTGTAGATCCTTCCCTAAAATACGAAAATAAGTAAATAAAATTAAAGAAAATGATCTCCCAAGTTTGCTCACCATGATTAACAGATATCACACCATGATTAATGTGAAAGCACAAATGTTAGAAATCACGAATCACACAATGAGTCCTTGATTACACACCATCTTGAGTTGTTCTTATTTTACTTATATTTAAAACTTGTCTCTCAATTAAAACATAAACTCCTTAAAAGCCAACAGTGCATCTGCTCTTGGGTAAGAGAAGAACTCTGCCTGTAATTTCAGCCACTGAGGAGACTGAGGTAGGAGGATCATAAGATCAAGGCCAGCCTGAGCAACACAGCAAGAGATCCTGTCTCTGAAAAACAAGAATTCTGAGGTTCTGGGGTTCATCTGCCTGGCTTTGTTCCTAACCTGGCTGAAGTAGCTGGTTGTATTAGGGCACGTTACTTAACTTACTTAATGTGTAACAAGAAAACTAACAGTACCTCTTTCTCCTCAAAGATTTGGTGCCCAGGCAGGTAACTCAAACCACTGAAACTTCCATCGGTGTTAACTCTGTCTTTTTACTTATTTGGGACACGAGGACATTTAATCAATACTGACTGAGTGGGTGACACAAGGTGGAGGACTTCAGCCCAGCCTCCCTCCTGGTCCCCTTCCCTCTGCGGCAAGTGGGCCGTGTGCGCTTTCCCATGTTCAGCATCTGCACTGGTGGACGCGTCAAAGCAAACAGTCGGCTCCCTTTATGGCCGCCCTTCTTCCTCTGCCTCTCTATCTTCAAGCTCCCGATCTTCCTCTAGGAAGAGGGATCATCCCACATCCCCTGGCAGGCTGCTGTGAATGCTAAGCAAGGCCACTGGCAGAACATGGCTGACCCAGTCCCCATGTGATGATGGCTTCTCCCTTCACCACCCCCAACTGTGGGTGTCAGGTCTGGAGAGGACCCTGCCCCCGGCCCCAGAAGTGGCCTGCAGCAGCCCAGGACCAAGCGGTTTCCAGGGGAACGGCATCCTCCGTATCCACCCTCGCTGCCTTTTATTCTCCTCCTGGCTCTATAGTGGGCTAAGCCACCTTTCCCACAATTGCTAAGCAACCTCTTAGAGAGGAGTGGCTGTCCCAGCCCTCCAGAGCCCACACGCCCAACCCAGAGGAAGCTGCCCCAGCCTGTGAGCCTTGCGGAATCCAGTGGGGTTCACATTCGCTGGTCCCCAAGGAGACCAAGGACGTGGGCAAATGGGAAGACCAGCTGCACTCCCCTACCTCCCAAGTTCTGTTTGCCTGTACTCACTGATACCTATTCTTAAGCTCTTTCCACACACAGGGCCACATCAGACACCATGGTTCTTATGAATGCTGCTGTCCTTCCTGATGATTCATCTCAGTTCTCCCTCTTCCCGGGTACCCCAAGCCTCTGCCCCTAGAATCCGTGAGCAAGAGCACCAAAGGCGTAGGCACAAACAAGGCCAGGGGATGAGAGTGGCAGGCGCCATGAGGATCCTGTGACAGCATTCACCCCTGGAAGGTGGGATGACAAGCAACTGTCATTTTCTACTTTCAGTCTTTCCAAAACTGAGACATAATTCGCATGCATGCCACCAATGTCACCATGCTGAGGTGCTCCATCCACTGGCGTTGAATACATTCATGAGGTGGTACAGACACCGCCACCAATCTGAGAACCCTGCCATTGTGGGGAGTTCCTCCACATCCCCTTGTCTTTGGTTCAATGTTGCCTGCATGCACCAATACTTGTTTACAAGCAGCAAAGCAAGGCTGCAAGGACTTCAAATGCCAGCTCCTGTGGCTCAGGGTCCCAGAAGCACTGTGCACACGGCCACTCCACCTGCAGAGTAGGGCAGCAGCTGAGCCTACCTCTCCTCACCCACCCCTCGTGTCCAAGGAATAGCTGCTGGCACTTAGCCTGCAGGCCACTGTAACCACAGGAGGAAAAGAATTTTCCTGTAACTTCAAAAAAACTTTGGTCCTGCCCATAGCAGGTATGTGCAGTTGACCCTGTCCCAAGTGCTGGTGAGAGCCAGCTTTCACTCATCCACCTGGGAGGGAACTAGGTCCAAAGGAGCCCTGGCTACTCTAGCCCTGCCGGCTCCACACCCCCTTTGGGGTGCCTGAAAGGAGCACATGGAAAGGACAAGCGGGTCATGAGCAAGCACTGCATTGGGACCAGCACATCAACAGTCTGGACTCACTCACAGTGGCCCCTCTTCCACCACCCAGGCTCCAGGCCCACATTGGCCACAGTACCTGTTTATGGCCATTTCTCTGGCCATTATTGGCACAGCCTAATGTGGCCCTGGGTCTTTCTGGTCCCCTCTGTACCTTAAAATGTGATTTCCCTGACCCCACACAGCTAGATAGCAGCACATCCGATACCCACGGGAGTTCAGTTAACACTCACTGACTGACTATTTCAGGGCCAGGCTCTTTTCTGGAGCCACACAGTGCCTCACCTCAGGCTCAGGCTGCCCCTGACAGGGGCTGCCCCAGGCAGAGGCTGCCGGCTCCAGACCCACAGGAAAGATGTGTGTGAAAGTCCTCAAGCCAGATTCATGCCCAGCCCCGGACTTTCCGGGAGAAAAATGGAAGGGAGCTGACCAGAAAGTGCTTCCCCAAGAAGCCAGCCTCCAGCCAACCTGCTTCCTCCTTTCCCACTTGGGAAGAAAGGGGGCCCTGCACACTGAAGGAGCCTGTAGCCTCTTACAATCCCAACTCCAGCGTCCAATGACATGGGCAGTTCCTGGAAGTGCCACCATCCCTCTACAGTGGAAAATCTAGGTCACAGGGCACCCTGGCCCATGGCACATCTGCGGGTCCAGAGCAGCAGCCCCTCCTCAGAGGCCTTCAGACCCACCCCACCCTTGCCCCACAGCTCCTCCAGTCTGTCAATCACTGTCAGTAGTGAGACACCTGTGCTCAGCACGCCCACAAGGAGCAGGGCTGGGAGAGGAAGCAGATGCAGCAGGCAAAGCAAGGCTGGGAACCTGAAGCCAGGGAAGGCCCTCTGGTATTCAACCACGGTGGTGACTCAGAATGACCCCAAGCTGCTTAAGAACTCAAGGTCCGAGCTCGAGGACAACACAACTTCCCTCTGCAACACCTCTAGCAAGCCTGTCACATCTCTACAAGCCTGGCTCTTTCAAATGGGCCTATGCAAAGCCTACTAGTAAGGGCCATACACGCATTGGTGGTTCTTCTAGCAGTTAACATTTACGAGCATTCACTACACACCAGGTGCTATGCTGAACCCCCTACAGACAGTACTGTATTTAAATCTCTATGCAACTATGTGTGAAAAGCACTTCTACTGCCTTCCCCAAGGGCAAGACACAGACCTTAAGTGCCTTGCCCAAAGTGGCCAAGTTAGTCCATGGAGGAACCAAGATTTGGGTACCACCCCCACCCCCACCCCACCTCACCCCACATTACCCCACCCCTGGTGTGCTCAGAGCACATTATCTGCAGAGGCTGCAACCAGGGCACAGCCCCAGGAGGCAGTGGTTTACCTGGAACAAAAGACATTGCATCTCTATCTCCAACCCCCAGCATGGGGTTGGGAGGGAAGCACAAAGCCACTTAGCCAATTTCTCAGCGGTATTTCCTAACCAACTGGCCTAAGACAGAACTGCTCCTGTGCTGGACACTAGGAACTCAGGAGAAAGCAGGACAAGCTGAGTCCCTGGCCCCACGGATCTGGTGTGGCCTGCGTGGGATAAAATGCAAAGCAAAAGGGGCCTGAGGTGGGAGAGCCAGTTCTTTCCTCTTCCAGTTTCACTCCCTCTGGGCACCACCCTGGTTCTGAGGCCCTGTCTATCCCAAGGTAAACCAGCCACACAGGGCCTCCGCTCTTTGCCATCTATCCCCTGCTGTGACCAGCGTCATGCTTAGCCCCTGTGATGGTCTTGCTGCCCAGAAGCAGACAAAGGATGTGGCCTTATCTCCTGTGACCCGGCCTGGTGCGGGTGCAGAGGCAGGATGTGGGCCTTAGCCAGGGCCACCCTCACTTACCTGCCAAGGCCTTCGCTCTGTTTCAACATCCATTCGCTCAACAAATACTGATTAAGCCTCTCCACATAAAAAAAGGCTCAGGGCCAGCTCCTGTGGGAACACACATTCAACCAGAAGCTCTAGGACTGTAGAGGGAAGGGAAGGGCAGGACACCACCACTTTACAGCAGAAACTGCTGTTACACATCACCCATCAGCCCACATCAGGTCTTCAAAATAAAGCACTTACAACTTAGTCTGTAAGTACCTTATAATTTAAAGAGTTTACACTTACAAAGTACTGGAGTCTAAGGAAGGAACTTTTCCAAGGTTACAAGCTTCTATCTCTCTAGCCTGCCTGACACCTGCACATGCGTGCAAACACACGCACAAGTAGGAGTGGGATGAGATTCACCTGAGGCCAAATGAGCTAGAAGCCACGGTCATCATGAAAACAGCTGTCCATGGAAAGGCGGCAGGCTTCCTTCACAGCCACTACCATGTCCATTCTATAGCTGCATTCTGCATCTGGGGCAAGAGGACCAGCCTGATGAACTCCATGCTGAAGTATTCTTTGTAGAAGGGGCAAGCCATGGCCGACTGTTCAGCCCTTTGAGTCATCTTGCCTTTTGCCTGCTCAGACATCTTCCTTTCTTCCACCAAGGAACATGTCTGAATGCATCAGTTCACTGGAACCCAGAGACTACCGGGGAGTCCACAGGGCGGGCAGGAATGTGGTCCATTCACAGGCGAGAAAAAATAACAGAAGCACCTTAGGACCGGGACCCAGGTGGTCTAGCTCAGACAATGGCTCCTTGGTGGAATGAGCTAATTTTAAAATATTCAAGGAAATAAATGACTGGCCTAAAGTCTCACAAATACTCATGGTTGCTACAGGGCTAAAAAGAGGGCCTCTTGCCTCCCACCCAGTGGCCTTTGAATCCCACTGTCCTGCTCCTGCCACCTCTCCCAGCCTCCCTCCTCCCTGGGCTCTGGTCCCCCACCACCCCTTGCCCGCCCACAAGTTGGGAGCATGTGAAAAGCTCCCCGCTGCTGTGAATCTTATATAATACCACTTCGCAATATCACTATCACCTGGCAGGATAGAAATTCCAGATTCGGAAACTGAGGCCCACAAAAAGAAACAATTAATGGCAGGGGGAATAAAAGCCTTGGACCAGGCCAAAAACGGGACCTTCAGTCTGTCCTTTGATGTCAATCCTACCAAAGCAGGAGGGGGCTCTCCTGACCCTAAGATCCTCTAGCTCTGGATGCCAGACCCAGCTTTTCTGCCCAAAGAGAGACAAAAGAAAGAACGCTATCTGTCCCCAACACAGCTGTATGGCAGGCAGCCCCATCATGCTCCAAACAGGACTCAGGACTGGTTACTTCCCCTCTCTGGCCCTCATTTCCTCATCCTCATGTGTGCCTGGCTCACACAGCTGTCAGGAGTCACAACTGGAACATCTAGGTGATGTGATTAGTACAGCCCAGCATACAGCAGCCAGCTCCTGACACTCGCATTTGCCGCCTAGATGGCCAAATTTCCAAATGACCTCTTCTCACCAGGTCAAGAGTTCTGAAATCTACATTTTTCTTCCCAAACACATTTACTATGTTCATGCATACATGTGACAACACTGAATCCTCAGAGCCATGTCTGTCTCCCAGGAATGGAGTTTCATAGCCATTCCAGGGCCAGGTTCTTCAGCAGAGCCATCACTCCGGCTCCTTGCTCCCGGAAGGGACTTTTCCTGGACAAGCACTCCCCACCGAAGATCCCAAGACATCTACCATCCTACTCCCATCCCATCCCCCCCATATCTATTCTCAAGAAAGCTTCACCTTGAAATTAAAAAATAAAGAGTCCCCTGCTTTGTCTCACATGGCAATCTTCAAAATTGCCCACTCAATTCTCAACTCCACAAACAGCCCAAGGAGCCCAGGAAACAAGCTGAAGGAGGGGGCTGTGCCAGAGGGGACCAACCGGAGAGGTCGAAGAACCTTCCCCGGTGCTGTGGTTGTATAGGGTCCGGCAGGACTGAAGCCCCAGACGCAGGGACCCAGATCTTCGACACTTGGAAGGAATCCCATTGTTTTAAATTACCTCTACGTGTCTGATGGAGTAAAAAGGGCACCGTTTCAGGGCTTAGGATTCCTGAGTGAGCTAACACAGGATGCCTTTGGCTGAGGAAGAAAAAAACTTCAGTCGGCTCTCTAAACTGCCCCCCCCGTTAAGTTTTAAAAAGGGAGTGAATGTTACCATTTTTGGACATGTGCACTCTCCCTCAAGCCCAGCCCTAACCGCACCATCCAGAGGGACGAGCCATCCTGTCCCCCCCACTCCCAGATCAGCCGGAGGGGGAGCTCGAAACGGGGAGGAACCGGATGGGAGCCGGCAGCTGGGGCGGGAGGGGGACGGGGTACGTGGCCGCCCCGGGCACAGGCTCCCCGCGCGGGCAGGAAGAAGGGCCATGCCGGGACATCCCTCCCCAACAAGCCCGGTTTCTAACCTCTTTTGCGACTCGCACTAGCCAGGTCCCTTCACCAGCTCCTCAGCCGACCCCGCTGGCTCAGCCAGCACCCCGCCCGCGGGAGCCCAGGGCGCGAGGCTAAGCGAAGACCCACAAGTGACCCACGGGTTTCCAGAGCCCGCCCCTCGCTCGGAAGCCCCTCCACACGAATCCAGCAGCCCACTTTCGCGCTGGCCCACAAAAGGCGGGAGTCGGTGTGGCAGGATGCACACGGCAAGCCCTCGCTACTGGCCCGAGTTAAGCAATAAAACCGTTCGCCTTCTTGTCCCGCCCCCGCAGGGCCAGCCGGGGCTCCTGCTAATGCCCCCCTGCACTCCTCTGGGTCCCCCTCCGCACGGACCCCACGGCGGCCGCCTGCGGGCTGGGGTTGGAAACACGGAGCCTAGGGCACCGGCCCCGCAGGTACCGAGGCCAGGCGGCCCAGGAAGCGCACTGCCACCGCACGCCATATGGAGGCGGCCGGGAAGCGGGGAAGGGAAGGGGAAATCGATCCCCTGCCAGCAGCCCGGGAGCTGGGGTCTCTACCCCACGCTCCACAGCACCGCCCCAGAGCCCAGCCCACTCGGGGATGCCTGCTGCAGCTACGGGTGGCCGGGATCGTGGGCTCCAAGGCGACCTGCCCGCCCGCGACGCCACCTCCCGCGCTCCACACCGCCGTCAGCGCGCACGGGGACTGGGGCGCTCCCCCTTCCGCCCGGCGCCTGTAACCCAACACCCACCTCTCTGCGCGCGTCCCCGCCCCCGCCCGTGCGCGCCCGGAGCCCATTCGGAACCGGAGCCCATTCGGAACCGGAGCCCGGAGCGCAGCGGGAGGAGCGGGTCCAGGCTGCTCACCTTTCTCTGCTGCTTCTCCCAAGCTGGGTCCAGGAGCAGGTCCCGGTCCCAGTCCTCTTCGGGCTGCATGTAGTCATTCGTTTGCTGGGAATCATAATGGTCCATGATGGAGCGCGCGTGCTACGGGTTGGGTTGCTTCCTCCACCTTCTCTCCGGGTTACGGCGGCGGCTGCCTCGGCGGGAGGAGGAGCGGTTGGCCGGGCCGGGCTGAGCTGGGCTGGGCTAGGGTAGGGTAGG
>NDGN011390478.1:0-11222 GCA_002564285.1 Tympanoctomys barrerae
AAATAACCTTATATTAAACAATATATATCACGTTTTTTCAAAAATCACTTCTCTACTCTGCATCCTATTCTTAGCCAACCTCTGACCTTCCCATGGGCTAGTTCTATTTGTCACTTTTCAGACATGCTTCTGTTTCAGGAAGGAAACTAGAATTTCCCCTCACTCACTTTAAATATAACAATAAGATTCTGCAAACATGCCTAATTGAAAGAACTGTATTCTGATCAATAGGCAGTATTATAGAGATAAAGTCATGTGATATTTTAAGTATGTAAATTCTTTATTCTCTAAATTCATGGCATATTCCATATATATAATATGTTGTAGCTAACTCTTCAAAAACTGCTTCCACAATGTCATCCCTAAAAAATCTTCACAATAAATTCTCTATTATCTTTACCAGAAATCAGATTCAATGCTCCAACATAACCTTGCACTAATTGAAGGCAAAGTTCAAAGGCACAATTATATTAATCCACTATTAGTAATCTTTCTTAGAGTGAAAGTACATTGAAACACTTGGACAAAAGATACTCCAAAATAACTTAAGGGTTAGTCTAACTTGAGTAAATAATGAAGACTAGTTATATGCTAATTTTTAGAATTTCCTATGTCTAAAGGAAAAAAACAGGGACCAGGGGTTTGATCCCTCACAGCACTTGCCCCACCAGCCCTCCCCCTGAGCATGCTGAGTCAGCCACCAAAACGGGGCGTGGTGGTGCATGCCTGTAATCCCAGCACTAGGGAGGCTGAAAACAGGAGGATCACTGTGAGTCTGAGCTGGGTAGTGAGACCCTGTACCAAACAATTAAAAATAAAAAAAGAAGCGAAAGACTATTCAAGATTTTGGCGGCACATGGTTGGCTAAGAGCATGATTTATTCTCCTTGACTATAAGAACTGCCAATTATCAAGCAACTAGAAGCAACCCAGATGTCTACCAGCAAGAGTGGAGAAAATGTGGTGTATTAAATGGGATACTATACAGCAATAAAAGTAAATGAGGCAAGCTAGATAGCAAAGAATAACAAATGCTACAGACTCTTGAGGCAACAAAATAACCCATTGGGAAGGGTTCCAACTTAGTTCACCACTTTTTAGAGGCTGCCAACACTCTACTAAAAACATAAATAATTGATGTAAATTTGTTATAATTTCAAATAAAAGAGATTCTCCAAATATCACTACATCTAATTTTGTGTAGCCAAAGGATTAAAGATAAAATAGGTTATATGTATTTTCCATACCAGGAACAGAAATAAAACAAAATAGCCTCAAGAGTCAAAAGATTCTGCCATGCTATATGAGAGTGCTTGTCAAAATGATCCTGTATCCAGAGTCAGAAAGTAAGTGTCACTGAGAAACAAAAGCCATGCCTCTGCCTAGGAATTACTCCACGTATCCAATATTTGACCTATCAGCTGCTTTTATCAGTGAGCTTCCCTAAAATCTATCCAGAGAGTCTATGAAAAGAAAAGCAAAGCCAGGGAAGGTTTGCTAAATATGTGTTGACACCACTCTTGCTCCAAACAACATAAAGTTTAGACTCTGGGATTTTGAGATACAGAAACACAAATAATATGAAGAAAATAAAAAAAGATAATCAAGTCATCAAAAGCTTTGAAACTACTGTTTTATAGCTCTCTTCATAAAATTAATTGGAATTGAAACCACTATATTAGAGATTAGAAATAAGCACACAGAAAGATGCATAAACATCACTCCAAAATTAATCAGCCACTGTTTAGTAACTTATCAGCATATCACCGCAGAAAAGCCGGCTTTGCCAACAGAGGACACTGATCTCACCTGATTTCATGTTCATACTGTGGGGACAGTCTACCTGAATTCTGGTAAAAGTTTTTCAGGAAAGAGGGGGCAGAGAAGGAAGGGGCAGAGAAGGAGGTGTGGAGGCTTGGAAGACTGGAGGAAGAGTTACTCTCCTTGTGCATGCGTCGAGCTGATGGAAGGAGGCTGAGTACAGAAAATACAGCAAATCGGTCTTTATGTTTGGCAAAATCTTCATTCACTATGAAAAAGCATGCAAACAGGTTCTTGCTACTAATTTCCCCTTTGTTTCAAAGGCTAAGTAAGGGATGGATCCTACAAGAAAAAAAGAGGGAAGCATGCAGTTGTCTATGAGTAGACTGCCCAAGTTACACTCTAACTGAATTCCTCATCTACAAAACATCTGTGTTTACCCCTAAATAAATAAATAAAATTCTTAATACATTTAGGACTGTGCAAAAGACACATCAAGGGAAAAAAGTAGAAAACTCAAATAATTACAGGAAAACAAGTTCCAGAAGGATAATGGAATTAGAAGCTTGCTGATTTTTACTATTTCAGAGACATAGAGTCTTCTGAATATTGAAGGATGTGTTTGGCTGTTACATCTCATCCTACCTTTGGCTTCTCCAATCCTAACATCATCTGGGTTCTTTCCTGAAGCCTGTGGAATTGGACCATTATGGTTTAACTATGGATTAATCCAAAGTGCTAAGTCTCCCTCAAGTTCTTTTCTCCTAATAAGATTCTTTGAATGGCAAATTTTTGCAATGACACAGTATCTTTTTATGTAGACAGAAACCATATGGATTTATAGTTTACAAAAACGTAGAAGACATAGGAAAAAGCCGAAATATCATGTACTGTTTGAAATAACTGATGTTTTAATTAATGAAACTAATTTTTCCTATAAAGATTTAGCGCCCTGAATGTATATAACTGAAGTAATCATTTTAAAAATTATAGTATGCATAAGAACACTTAAATCTTCTTCATACATAAAAATCTGGAAAATTAATGCTGTTGACTCATTTCATTTTTATATTATAAATATTTTAAATTTTTAAATCATGCAGAAACCGGTAAGAATAAAACTGTACCCTTAAAAACATGCTAGTAAGCAGGGTAATCCTAGTATTTAGAAGCTATTTCAAGTTTAAGCCCTGGATGGGCAATTTAGAAAATTTAAAAGGACTAGAAATATAGCTCAGTACAGATATACTATGTACTACAACAGTAACCAAAAAAATGCTAGCAAATTTGATAACATTTCCCATAATAATTAGCCCTTTTCAGTCAAGTTGTTACTTGAAATTTTGTTTTCTTCTTTTTTCTGCAATGGGCATTCTTAGCTAATCCTGTTTTCTGTATCAAACCCGTAAGTTACAAAAAAAAAAAAAAAAAAAAAAGAGAACTGAGTTAACTCTAAGATAGGATTGCAATCTGAACTACATAGTGAGAAACATAACCACTCCTCAATATCCACGCTAGCCACTTCTATTTTTCATCAGATGGCAAATAATTTTATTAAATTATTTTTTAATTACATAAGATCATTTGTAATGCACATTGCCTACAATTATGGTATATAGACTTCTTTTAATTCCATCATCTTGTTTTAGACAACCTTTGTAGCTACTTAGCTTTAATTTATTGTATAAAAAAATAACAGTCAATTTTCTCACATACAAAGGTCTGCTCCAGTGATACTTTAACCCTGGTAGGCTGCTACAGGCTAACAGGAAGTTGACTGCCTTGTCATTTTCAAACTTGCTGACTGATTTTTTTGTAGCCAATGCCGAGACTGAGTAATATGTGTTGACATTAAGTTTCCAGGAGGGAAAAAAAAAATTGCATACTTTACTTTCTCTATTTTTCTAAGAGAAAAAAGTTTCTAACCCAAATAACAAACTCTTCTTTCTGGATGTGCTTTAACCATGTCCCACTTCCCTTGGTCACTGAAGGAAAGCAAATCAATTCCCTTTTCACGATCTCTTAAAAACTCAATGCTAGTGACAGCATGAAACCACAACCCCCCTGACTCCCCGGTGACCAGGTGGGATGATCTGGGAACTCGATCTCACATCTAGGGGCAGAGGGGAGGACTTACCTGCACTGCTCGCTGGAACTCTGCCTCAGCAGAGGGGAACGCACCCCATGGGCCCTCAAGTCCTGCAGGTTCAGCTTTCTCTTTGAACTTGATGGTGGGTGGCTGAACGTGTGTGCCCGTCTTCGAAACTGCGGGGAGTCGGAATCCTCCTCAGGGAAAGCTTGCCAGGCTGAGGACAGCGGGGAGGCCGGTGGTGTCCCGGGTGGAGAGTCCCCTGGTGAGTAGTCCTGAAACACAAGCACCAATGAGGTCTTTCTTTCCTCGCTGTGAGGGTCACAGCAGAGCTGCCGAAACTCAAGAGGTCAACAGCCACAGGGCATCTCATCCTCCTCCTGAGTCATACAAAACATTTTTTCCCCTTTTACTCAATCTATGGTGAAGGTTAATCAGTATCACCACAACCCAATGTTTCTGATAAGCAGCTGCAAGGCAGCATCCGTAGTAAAGACAGGCCAGAAAATGAAAGGGATGATAAGAAAAGCTATTCTTTTCCCTAACACGTTGTGGTCAAAGGCAACTCTACTCTTCTCATTGTTTCCAGAGATGAAATGAGAACAAGATCAAAGAAGGTGGAGTCTGTGTTTACATGTCTCCTAATTTCTGTGATATGTCATTGCACACTTCCTGTGCTGTCAGAACAATGTCGCAGTGCCTAAGTGTCCTGGTCTCATGGCAAAGCCCTTAGGAAAACAAAGTGAAGTTTGTCAAAGATCTTTCTTCACTCTGGATGACTCTACCCAAGCCCACTTTTGCTGGAGTAAGCGCCTATAAAACACATGAAAAACAGGAAATGAATGGAAAGTCCGCTGTGCTGGAATGCGTGTCCTACTGCATCAACAGCAAAGACCATAAATCTTTCAATTCAGTCAAGTATGCTGTGTACACTTTCCTACTCCGACAAGCACCACTGTAAAAAGGTTTAAGCCTGATAAACATGGATTAGGGACAGTAGCCTCATGGCTAGGCTAATTCCACCAAATCCATCAAGAGAATGTTTAATACAACATTTTAATATTGTCCCACTTAAAAAAATACTGCATGGGGCTGGGGAGATAGCCCAGCAGAATAAGCGCAGGGTCCTGAGTTCAATCCCCAGTACCACAAAAAAAAAAAAAAAAAAAAAAAAAACCTGCATAAGCCTCAGGTTACATGTTGCACAATACAGAGAAAAAGAAACTAAACCTACTGCAAGTTATCTAGGACATGAGGCTGTCGTTGCCATTGATATGACAAAAAACTGAGGGAAAATGTAAAATGGGAGAAAACCATAAAGACAACAAAATCACTGTACCGGTGTGACAATCAAGTTTTATATAGCTTTGGATCGATGGCTCCTCACATACTGTCCTGTCTACCAGTGGAAATGCCTGCAAGAGCTCAAGTGGCCCATAAGGGATGCGCTCTCTCCTAGCAAAGGGAAAGCTTAGCTGAATAAATAACGCAGTAACACCCAGGTTCTTCTTACCAAGATATTTTTTAAAGCCAAAAAGGACTCCTAATAAATTAGGCATGCACATTACTGTATCAGTGAGGCGCTTGCTTCACAGTTTGCAGTAAACAGAAGGGAGCTCTGATTAGGTACCTTCTCCGAAGCGAGGCTGTTGGACCGTTCAAAGCTGTCCACGCTTCCAAGCCGGCCTCTCATCCTGCTGGCTCCCTAGTGAAGAGAATAAGGGCGAGCTTTAGACAGGGTGCACTTTTACGTTCAAGCTACGGAAGGCACTTTGTGGCTCCTTCTCCACAGCAGTGTCCTCTGGGCTTCGCTCCTCAGTCAGCTGTGAGGCCGGCAGGTACCCAGATGACAGTATTCCCCATCTATTGCCATTATTTCTAAATTGGTTATTGGATAATAAGATACTCAGATCACGCATTATGATGTTATTTTGGCTACAAAGTTAAACATTATTCATCCATAAAATCAGCGAAAACTCCAATAATTTTGCATCTCATGAGATAAATACAAATGTGGAGGGTACAGCAAATCAAATCCACGAAGTGGCTTAATGCACATAAAATGTGTATCAGCCAGCATAATCTACATTGCAGGTTTATAAGAGGTTGAAAATAAAATAGAAAACTCTCAGAAAAATGATTAATTTTGCTTCATTCATTATTGGTGAATTAGTTCTACTTTAGTTCTGAGGACTAAACCCAGGGCCTCCCTCATGAATGCAGTCTACCACTGAGCTACATCAGCCTTTTGAATTTTTATTTCTGAGATCGGTGTCTTGCTAACTTACCAGGCTAGGTTCAAATTTACAAGCTTCCTGCGGCAGCCTCCTGAGTAGGTAGGATTACAGGTGTGAGCTACCAACCCTGCCATACATTGAATCTTCTTTCTCTGGTGTAGGTATCAAAAGCAATCAAAGAGGACTGTAAGATCATCTAGCCTATTCCTCTCATTTTACATAGGAAGGATGACTAAAGAAGGAAAGGACGCTAAGGAAAGTTACGAACCACATTATTTCGAAAGTCTTCAGAGCCTAAGTGCAGACTAGGGAGCTCTATCTAATTCTAAAACAAAAGTGAAAAAGTTCTAAAAGAAATGACTAAAAGTAAAAATAAGGTTGATATGACAGCACTAAAGGAAAACACGTACAGCGTTTGCACAGTACTCCAGTTTTAAAGTTTGTCACCAAACATACGTGAGTTTAATGGAGGAAGCAGAAGAGAGTGATTCATTTTACTTTTTAAAGTTAATACCTACACAAAGTTTCAGAAGTCCCCAAAGCTTTTAAGTTGACAGGAAGCAACTTCCTCTCTTACACTTTGAAACTCACTGCCCAAAACCAAATCTTGAAATTATTTATGTTGATGCTTCTGGAATTCACCTCACACCACTGTTCCCTCAGCTTTCCATTTCAGGCTCTAGCTGTTGACTTATTCTAGAGGATGCCATTTAGCACTTACTGTATTATCCAACTCTACTCCTCACACCTCTCTCTCCCTCCTTCCCTCTCTCCCTTTCTCTCCTCCCTCAACATACACAGCCACATCAAAAGTTTCACTGAACCAGTGGCTTGTGCTTAGCTTATTACAACTAGATAAATGCCTTTGCAGCTGTTACATATTTACAAGTACTGTATCTAAGTACATCTCACCGCTTGTACATTTGTTTTTCACACAGTAGTTAATGACTCCTTCAGCAACCAGGAGTTTATTACAAAACGTTCCAGCAGCTCACAATTTGGCCAAATATCACATAACACATCAATTACAGATTTTGTTCTTTATCTTTGAGCTAATCTTTATGCAGACGTCTGCATTCCTGCCCTAATCTGAACTCACTCTACAGATTTTGCTAGTTCACTGCTCACTCTCAACCTAGAAATTTCTGTGCCCCTGCTCCCATAACTCGCTTTTTGGTTTTTGTACTTTACTTTCTCCTTTTGGTTGAACACATTCTTCAGATACTTTCTGAGAAAAAGGGAGACTGGGTACTTTAACCTACATTCCTGTAAATGGCATTGTTCTCTGTTTATATTTCATTTCTAGTTTTGCTAAGCACATCATTCTTGTTGGTCATTTCCTTTGTAACCTGTCAGCATCAGGCAAGGCTTCTTTGCTTCAGAGGTCAGTTGACACTGTGAACCATGATCCGGTGTGTAGGACCAGTTCTTTCTGATACAAACTTAAGTTTACTTCTGGGCACTCTGAAACTTCACAACAATTTTTATTCAGTTGTTCTAATATATACCCTCCGGACCCACTAAACCTGGAAACTCATATTCACTAACTCTTAAGAAAAATTTTTAAATTATTTCTTTAAAAATTTCCTACATGCATTCTCTTTCTAGAGCACACACCATTTGGCTTTTGGATTTCTGGACTGATTGTTCAAATTTTTTGCTTTGTTTTGATTTCCAGTACTCTGTCACTGTGCTCTATTTTTTTATTTTATTTATTATTTATTCATTATTTATTTTAGCTGTAGCTTCCTAGATTTCTAGTGAATTTCCTTCATCTCCTGCAGAAAGGTTCACACGTTCTTGTTTTCACCTAACATTTTTATGTGGACAACAGCCTCTTATTTCACAGAAATATTTATTCTTTTCCATACATGATATAATTAGCCTCATAATAGTTGTAATAGCCATATCAATAATAAAATGAATAGCTGCAGCTGATGTGAATCAATGCTTATCATAAGCTGCGGTAAGCACTTTGTCCTCAAAACCCTCTAAGCAATCCACAGTTCCGCCAAAAAAAAAACCCTCTAAGGCAGCTATAATTATTGAGCTCAACTTTACAGACAAAAACAGTGAAGTTCAGATAACTAATGCTGCCCAAGTTTTCACAGCCACAGAACAGAGAAGCTAGGTGAACACAGAAAGCGTAATTTTAAATGAAGTCTTGAGCTCTTAATACTGCCTCTTTAAAATGGAGTTTAATTAAGACAGAATTACAAATAAAACTAATTGAATTAGTTTAGACCTATGTTAAGAGAAATTTTGCTAATGTCTTAGTATCTCACCGACGTTCTTTGAGTTCTTAAATTCTGTGCTATAACTAACATGCTTCTAAGAATAAACTAATATATCACTGGGTTAGGGCGCGTGGTAAAGAGGAAAACGGTGAGCATCATGCTGCTTTCTGGGATTCTTTTTACCTGCTCCTTACACGGCAACATGTCTGGTACCCCAGAAAGGCGATGTGCTCATACCAGAAAGTAGTCAGAGGGGTACTAACCACTTTTGTTATCAACAAAGTAATTAAAATCATATATTTTACTCTGTATCTGTCATTCTTTTTTTTTTTTATTTTAGGGTAAGGTCTACAGGGTGTTCAGGGTCAGACTTGTAGTGATCCACCTATTTACAGCCTCCCAAGTGCTGGGATTACAGGTGTGCGCCACCACACCCAGTCTCAACTGCCATCTCAGCACGCCCTGGGGGCGGAGCCGGCACCACAGGTCCAGGGATCAAACCCCCTGGCCCCTGTGCCTGCTCATTGTGTCTGTCATTCTTCCACAAAGAATAAACCTACTTTAAAGTAGACCACTATCATTAATTCACTCAATTCCAGATGTAGACAGTGGATTTTACATGAAGAAAATGTAAAATGAGGGCCTATTTCAAAAGGACTAGTACTTTGTATCACTATTTGGTCTGAAAAACTTCAACTTAAGAAACAACACCAGGATTTAAGATTTTGTCTTTTACCTTTGAACAGAAAACTTTATCTGTTTTAAACCATGATTTTGTAATTCACGATGGAGCCTGTTCCCTTTGACCTACTTTGTAGACAGATGAGCTGAGCTTCAAAGCTTTTTTAAAATGGATCCTACACCTTAGGCAACCATAGTTTGCTAAGCAAAATACTATGATAGATGAGGATGACCACAATTATGAGCTAAACTCTACGACTGGAATGTGAGTTCTCTACCATATAATGCCGAGGGGGAAAAAACAGCAAGCTGCAGTGCACAAAACCACTCTGCCACGTGACTTGTCACACAGTTTCCAGCCTTCTTGCCGAGTCTGTTCTGCTGCATATGGCACTAACAAGATCTTGTTAGGTCACAAAATTTATGACATCTGGCATCACTTCAGGACACAAATGCTACTGTATTCACCTTGACCAAAATAGACTGGCTGCGTCCTTGCTGGAAGCCATCAGAGCAATTGCAGGTATGCAGAAGAGGCGCTTCAAAGTCGGCTGCTGCTAGCAGGTGGAGCGCAAGGCCAAAGCGCGAGCTGGGACGAAAGCCCGCGCACCCCGATGAACCTTCTGCGGGCCTCTAATGCTACAGGCTTCAAGCTCAATGCTGGACGGGTCACCGCAGATGGACAGTGTAATGTTTTGTTCACATTCAGGCACTTAATCCTCAGAATGACATGAGGTAAGTTGGTACTGCCATGTGTTTTCTACAAGTAGGGAAATGATATTGCTCAGGGAAAAAAAAATTGTCCAAGTTCATAAATAGAAAATCTGCTAGCGTCAGATCTTGCTTTCAGTCCCCTGACTGCCTACACTTCATGTTTTTTCTAATAAAATAAAATTCATTAAAATGTTCAATTCTAGCAGATGGTCCCATTGAACACTGGCTCCCAGTTTATGGTATTAGAATTATACCTAGAGGGGCCAGGAATATAGTTCAATGGCACAAGCACAGGCCTGACAAACTTAAGGTCCCGAGTTCAATTCCCAGTGCAAAANAAAAAAAAAAAAAAAAAAAAAGGAAAAAGAAAGAATTAGAGTAGTAGCTCTAGAACTCCAGCATCACCCAAAAACTTATTGAAACCCAGACTTCTAGACCTCAACTATAAAATTCCATGTAAGTAGGCCAGGATTTATATGCCTTATCATATCCAGATAATACTGACAATGCCTGTTTATGACATACTTTAAGAGCAAATAGCCATCCTGGAGCAGGGGCAATCACAAAGTAATATGAACTGAAAGCAGGAACTCAGATATTTGTACCCCTGATTCATGACAATATTATTCCCCACAGCCAAAAGTAGAAGCATCCCAAGTATCCTCCGACAGATGGCTGGATAAACAAAATGTGCTTGGTATGTGCATACCGAGAATGCTATTTGGCATTCGGAGTAAAATTCTGAGACATGCTACAACCTTGAAGACATTACGCTAAGTGAAGTAAACTGGTCCCAAAGGTCAATTATTGTGCGATTCTACTTACAATGAAATTCCCAAAGGGGTCAAATTTATAAATACAGAAGAGAGAACAAACAGCAGTTGCTAGGAACCAGGGGTGGGGGATGAAGAACAGGGAGATTTAGTGTCACATGTATGCAGCTACAGTTTGGGATGATAAAAAACCACTCTGAAGATGTTCATGGTCAAACAAGGATATGAGCATAGTTACTGCCATTGAACTATACCTTTAAAAAATTAAAATGAAAATGTTCATGTTAGTGTACATATGTACTTTACCAAAATAAAAAAGAACATAGAGGTCTGCACGTGCAGCTCCACGGGGGAGCACCTGGCTAGTATGCACAAGGCCCGAGGTTCAGACCCCAGCACTGCCAATCCATCAGGCAATCGATATGTTCACAGTCTTCATTGTCTTTTTCTTCAGATCTACCCTCAGAATCCTCTCTGAAGGCTGGCCTGCGTTTCACAAAGGACGTGTGCAGAGATGCACTTTTACTAGCTTGAATGTTATAGCCAGTGGTCCACATAGCCTTTTTGTTGTTTGTTTAATAGTTAAAAAATACTCTCCAGGGCCTGGTGAGATGGCTCAGTGGTCTAAAGCACCTACTTAGAACAAACTTAGCAAAACACAAGGAGCGCAGTTCAATCCCCCAGCACCACATGCCAGCCAGTCCGGCCCCCTGGTGGGCTGAGCTGGCCAC
>NDGN011390479.1:0-10849 GCA_002564285.1 Tympanoctomys barrerae
ATGCCTATTAGTCTCACATTGTTCATCTTTGCATCATCTTGCAGATGATGGATTATTTTTTCCAGCATCCTAGTTGTTTTTAAGAGATCCTTTCTTAACTTTTCACTAGCTGCACCAGTATCTTCAAGATCTGAAACTCTGTCTTCACTGTCACTTAAACAGTTTTGCAGGCTTGTGACTGATATTTTAAGTTCCTCTATATCTTTTTGACTCTGCTTCATGTGATCTATTTCTTTCCTGTATTGCACACTCAAGGAATCCATCATTTTTCTAACCTCCTCTATTTTTTTTAATGTCTTCTTTAGAAGCAGTTATTAATTGTTTATTGCAGTGTTTTTTTCAGACTGGGTTTTCTCCATGTGTTTCTGTATTTGATTTTTTACTGCAGATGGTATGAATTCAGAGATTTCTTTTCTTATTTCAAGAATTAATTCTGCTCTGAGTTCCTCTATACCATTCTACTTTTGTTTCTTTACTTTTGATGATATTAATTCATTCATTTCAGCTGAGTTTGTGTCCTCTGCACTTGTTCTGGGTGGGCTGGAGGCATGAGATTGCATTTTGCTCCTTTTCTTTGTCATTTTATATAGCTCTGACCTCTGACCTTTGGTTTAGAGCTTTCCTGCAGTTATAATCTTAACACCTACTGAAATTTGTGTGCAGGCAGGTCTGTTAAATTTGAGTTTATCCAGTTATTCCTGTCCTGGGTCTAGCAGCTCCTTCCTGCTGCTGCCTTTGGAAGTGAAACTGTTGTCTCCTTCTGGCACAAAAGTGAACATGTGATGTCCCGCTGTTGTGCCCCTGTCCCAGGGAGCACAGGGGAGTGCAGAAGCTCTCCCACACACTTGCAGGTTCTCTGCTAAGGCTGGGTCCGGGAGTCATGAGAGGGTCGCAGAAGTTCTCACTCACTCAGCGGGCCTTGGGTCTGCGGCTCCAGAGGGTTTCAGGGGACCCAAGTGCATGGTAGAGGGTCTCACTCACGTGGGTGCCTGAGTTTTGATGTGGAGAGGTCCCGCGGGTGCAGGTAAGCTGGAAGCTCTCCCACACAGTCACCCGGCCTGGAAGGGACTGGATCTGAGCAGTAAGCATTTGTAAAGATGTTGTAATTTATCTTGTAAGCAATAGGGTTTGCTCCTCGTCTCACTATATTCATGCTTACTGTCCCTTGAAGCAATTGTTAATACAAGTCATGCTAAGGAATCCTGGTTTTGTTTGTTTGTTTGTTTTGTTTCATGTTAAGCGAATTTAATGAAGTAGGCATCGTGACACAAGTCTCTAATTCTAACAGTCTGAGATGCTGAGGCAGGGAGATGACAAATTCATGACCAGCCTAAAAAACAGCCTTTGAGTGAGACTGTGTCTCAAAATAAATAAAGAAATAAGGAATAAATAAATAAATGATTGCCCTGCCCATGGGGCACACTGAGATATTGACTGAGACTTGGCGTGGGGGCAAGTGCCTTTAATCCCAGCACTTGGGAGTTTGAAGATAGGTGTATCACTCGAGTAGTGAGAACCTGTAGACCTTGTACCAAATACATGAAAATTAAATAAGGAAAGAAAGAAATGGTGAAAAGGCCCTGAGTTCATTCCCCAGTATGGGATGGGATATTAACTGAAATTCTGCGGTAGTATTTGGGTGCTCAGTCAAGGTGGCTTGTTATATAACCATCATGGAATTTATTGTGCTGTATGGGCATTACTAACAGTTTCATGCCTATAATACCAGGTAAATAATAACTATACTGAAGTTGTTTTACACTGAAGGCTTATGGGTGCTCGAGATAGTGAGCCTTTTGTCAGTTTTGTAGGTTTAAAAAAATGCTATTCAGGGAAGCAAAAGCCCTTTGCCACAAACTCAGTGCAATCAGGGTTAAAAAAGAAAATTTTCAACATTGATCATCAAAAACACTAATAAAAAGAAATGAAAAGCACAATAGAAGGAAATTTAAATGTCGTAAAAATTGTTTCCTGAATACATTTCAAAACAGTGATGTTGCTTTGCTGCTGTGGCCCTAGAATTTCTATGGATCCCATCACTTGATTCTGTAGCATAGTTACAACCCAGTTTTCAGACAGAACTAACACAGTGAGGCCATCAATGACCAGTGGGGCTGACAATACATGCAGGCCTTGCAAAGTCTCCCTGGGACACCCTCAGCATAGGAGTTGCCACCAGCACAGCCTTAGCAGCCCTCTGTCCATTGGGCATATCTGTCACATTTCAAGCCCGACACTGAGCTGCAGCCAAGGTGCACCAACCCCGATCAGTCACGGACCAGCCTATTATTCTTTGCCCAACCTCATCCAGTCATTTCTTGGCTTTCAGGCTTATAATTTGAGAAAAAGAAATATAGATATTACCCAATGCAGAAGACTGACAGACTAATATATGTGCTGTGAGGAATGTAATTTTGAGGGTCCAGGTTTCATTACAGCCACACGCCTAGGGAAGAAAACAAATACAAATTCAGTGAGTCATCCAACACATATATGTTTTATATGAACAAAGAAACCCTATAAATATCGTCCTACCTTTGATTATTACTCCGAATACTTAATGGTGAAAGTAATCCATTTCACTTTGGAAACCATTTTGAAGATGTGAAATATGAAAATAAATGGAAACCTTTCAATTCCATAGGAGAAGCTTTGTTTTGGAAGCATAGCATTACTTCCTTTGTGAAATTGTCAAGTAGTTGAACAGAGGAAACAATATTATCCTTCCTATTGCGGGTAATGCATTGATAGCAGCTTGTATAAAACTTGTGATTAGCCCACATTTCTTATACACTACTCATTAGATGCTAAGGACCACTAATTGTAATGCACTTTCCTGTACATGTGTTGAAGTATTTTATTTCACAAGGTGCCTTTAGACACAGTGGCATGTGTTTGTGAGAGTGCTTTGTGAGGAGACAGTGTGCGTGTGCAGCTTTATGTGCTGCTGCTCACGTCACGAATGAGGCCGGCAGGCTCCAGTGCACACGGTACAAAGTAAGATCAGAGAAAAGCTGGGCTCTATGATGAGTGGGAAGTCTGTTTTTCTGTTTCTAGCAGATGGAAGCAAAGTCTGCCCTGAAATTCCCCCAGTCAACCTGAGCTCTCAGTATAAAATTCTAATGTGTAAGATGCTGCAAATTTTAAACAGCAATTTGCTGCTATTCATTTCAATAGCCATGGCAAAATAAACCTGGAGTTCAATGAGCACAAGAAGCCAAACATACATTTTATCTTGCCTACATGCTAAAATATTCATATTCATAAATGCGAAGTTTTTGCTTTTTTCTCCAGAAGAATATGCTTTGAAAATGCATGATGTGTTCACTTGGAGGAAATAAATTATAAAGCACAACGTGATTATTTTCTATGAATAACTTCTTTCCATCAGGTATTATAATAGTACATGAAAATAAGGCAAGGTTCTAACTCTAAACAAACAAAACAAAATAGATAATGTAAGATTCAAAATCCTTGGCAAATGCTGCTTAAGACCTTATGGTCCCATCTTGCTATGATTTATGTTTGAATTAATTTCCAATTGTTGGGTGGCATGAAATCTAATAAAATCCACATCATTTCAAAGAATTGTCAATTATATTAACATTGTGACACCATCAAATTTAAAATGTATCAGTGCATAAACAGTGTATAATTGTGATTAAGAAAAATGTTTCATTTTTAAAATAAGAATGAGCATGTCTCTGGGATTACAATGTGGGAACATCTAGAATATATATATATATATATATATATATATATATAAATATAATCTCAACAGCATTAAATGTAAAGCTTTAAGTAGCCCTTAAAGCTTTACATTTAATATATAAATGTAAAGCCCTTAAAGCTTTACATTTAATTATATAAGTTGGCATCACAAATAAATGGGTGATTGGTGTATTTCATACCAGCAAAGTATATTTTTATGAAGACAATAAATCTTCATTTATAGTTTCAACTCCACTTAAATAGGAAGCTTTAGGTAGATAGGTTAATGGAGAGCTCTGGGCCTGGTGGTTACTGTCTGCAAGGGTTCAGGCAGGAGGAGCAAACATTAACTCTCATCCTCCACAACCAAGTTAAACCTCCGAACAGAAAGTAAAACTAAAGGAGCACAAGAGGGTAGGGATATAGTCCAGCATGAAAAACCTGGGTTTACTTTCCAGCATAAAAAGAAACAAGAAAAGAAACCAAGAAAAGGACTTCTTAAATATACAAAAGTATAAATCATGAGATGAATTTCTGCCCAATGAAGAATTTGATTGCACACGGTGAACATATTCACAGTGAACAGAACAGGGATTCCTGCTTGCTCATAGGATGCAGGTCATGGACACCCGTAAAAGACATCATGTCAACTGACATTTCTCCCCCATAACTGTGAAGTTAGTGGTATAGGAGAAATCTGAGGGATGACAATGATACTTATTTATGTGGGCAAATAAAAAAAAAATCAGGAAAAATGCCTGAAAAACAAAACAGAAAGATAGAATCATACAATGAGCAACCAGAGCGATGCCTCTTTATACATTTTGTTTCCTTTTCTGTGTATCAATGAATGTGATGAGTTCATAAATACTATTTGATAGTAGTTGATATGCTTCCAAAAATGTGCATGCTATCCTTACCTAAAACTAAAATGAATACATGAATAGTCAATAAAATTACACCACATGATAATTTTAGGGACTATATTAATAGAGTAGCTAATTTTTACTTATAATATTTAAATATGTTTGGAGGTGAAACTAAGATTACTAGGTGTTCTGAAAGGATACCAAAATGAGTGACCCAGATTCCCATTCAAGAATATGGTCAACAAATCTGATGATGAGAAAAATCTCAAGCACATCAGGGGCATGATCATGTTGCAAAAGTTTATTAACTACAAGATTTCTACATCAGAAACACTAGAGATTTAGAAAAAAAATTACTTTGCTTTAAAAGTCAAACATACTAATAAAATATAGTGAAACCCATGTTTATAGCAGCACAATTCTTGATAGCTAAATCTTGGAAGCATCCTAAATGGGTATCAAGAGATGAATGTATAAGGAAAATCTATTTAAACAGAATGGAGCACCACTGAGCCATAAAGAGAGATAAATCTGAGTCATCTCTAGGTAAACAGATAGTTTCTTGAAACAATAATCTGGTACAACCTCTACAGAAATCATTGTGGAGACTCCTCAAAAACTTAGATTAAAAGTTCTATTCAACCCACAGAAAATTTTCAATATTGATCATCAAAAACACTAATAAAAAGAAATGAAAAGCACAATAGCTGGAAATTTAGATGTCATAAAAATTGTTTCCTGAATACATTTCAATATTTTCCCCTTCTGGATATTTTTTAAAAGGGCTGAAAATATCATACCACAGTAATATATGGACATCCATGTTTATATCAGCACAATTTATCATAGCTAGATCTTGGAAATAACCTAAATGCACATTGACTGAGGAATCAATAAAAAGATGTTATTTTTATACAATGGAATATTTTCCCCTATAAAGAAAGATAAACTTGAGGCATTTATATGTAAATGGATGTAACTAGGGGCTATACTCATAGGTGAGCTAAATCAAACCCATATGTGTAAAGATTGCATTGTCTCCCTAGTGTAAGAACCTGAAAGAATAAATAAAATCTAAAAGGTGTACTAGATATGGTTAAAGGGAAAGAAACTGAGCATGAGGAACAAACAATGGAAATGATGCAAAAGAGAAAAGATGATAGGAAAAAAACAGAAGGGGGAAATCATATAAGTATATACACAGGATAGCTATGATTCTACTTTTGATTTCTATCAGTTTTTTGAATGTAGCAGCTACTCTTGAAATTATCACTTTAAGCAACTTTAAATACTAGTACCATATCTTTAATCTGAGTAGCTACAGTGAAGACAGCAGTGTGCAACATTACCACCACTGTTGAGAACTAGTGAGTTTCTTGAGACAAAAATGTTAAGTGAAATAACGCTGACACACAAGGTAAAATATCACATGGTTTTCCTACGTGAAAAATGCAGAGGAAAAATAAAGTGCAAAATAAGAGGCAGATAATAAAGTTTAGGGAGATGATTCTCAAAGAGGAAAGGCTTCAAGAGACGGAAGGAGGGAAGGGCAAGGAAAAAGAAAATAAGATGAGTCCTGCTCACGTCCCAGCCCACACAGGGAACGGTACCTCCGGGTCTTGAACACAGCACTAATAAAGTAAATGTGTAAAGAAATGTCTTATTTTCAAGATAAAAAACAATCACTAGTTTCTTTCCACCTGTCCATCTCTGTCCTTCCCTTCTTTCATTCATATTTTTATTTACAGTGTTACTGTTTTACTTGAGTATAGTGTTTGTTACTTAAAAAAAAAATATGATAGTATTGTGACCATGTACTCTATTCTCACTATTTTGTGTTGTTGATGTCTGATATTACTATTGTACAATAAAAAAACTAAAATAGATACTTAAGCAATGTTCTTATTTCAATTATTAGTAACTTATGATTTTACCCAGAGTTCCATAGTTTTTAATCTAATGTCATTTTTTAGATCTAGAATCATAGCAAGGAAAGGACATTACAGTTTCTCACCTTGTCCACTGAACATCTTTTGGGGGGGGAGGGTACCGGGGAGTGAACTCAGGACCCTGTGCTTGCCAGGCAGGCGCTTATTCTACTGAGCTATCTCCCTGGCCCTCTAAGTATCTTCTTGACTAAGATTCTCAGATTATTCTTTTATTTTATTGTACTTGACAGTTGTGAGCAATACTAGTTGAGTATTTAGTAGGACACTCCTTTGTGGGAATTAGTGTGTATATTTTCATAATTAAACTGGGATATCTGTTTTCAGATGGAAAGCTACATAAACAGAAAGCTGCTTCTCTGCATCTGCTAAACTTCTGCTATGTCAGCATCATATCACAGTGACATGAAGCGGGATCACACAGCTGAGCTACCGTCTGAGAGCTTCTGCATCACAGCGTCATGTTTCTCCTTGCTGATGTAGTCTTTGGGAGGAAGTTGTGACACAGAGTTCACGTCTAAAGAGTGATAAGTTTCGTGCCACCTTCTTCCGGGCAGAGGATCTACATAAAATAATTGGAATTTGCATGAAAAGAAGATTTCTATGTTCCTTTAATTTGTTTTTGTACTAATCATTTATTTATATCAGTATGAATTCAACTCTTTAATATATAATCCAAGATACTTTATTCATTTTGTTATTCAAGTGTTTCCCCCTTTCACCCCCATGAGCTCCTCAGTGGGCTCCTATGTGGCCTCTGCCCCTTCTCACTCTCTTTTCAGTGTTCATCTTGAAATTTTATGCTATTGTCTTAGAGTCAACCACGTTACCCAGAAACCCTGGTAAATTTATTGGGTAATAACATAAGATATAAGGCCCTGACTGCTAGCATTTTTATTATGATTGAGATGTCAAGCTCTCTATTTCCTCTCTTAGGACATTGCAAGGGAATATATTTGCTCATTCCTAAGTAGTGCATGTACGCATAAGTGCAAATATTTCTCTGTGTAGCTATCATAGAATGCTAAAACAGTATCTACTAATAGCTCCAACTCCAAACCATTATTATGAGGCTCATCATAGCCTCTCTCCCCCTGGTTTTTCTCCAACAGAGAAAAATGTATTTGCTAACCTCCTTTCTCCATGTAATCATTCAATTCCAGCATACCTCTGTGACAGTACCTGAACTGTGAGCCTGTATGCAAAACATACATACCTCAATTATAAATGCCATGCTTGCATATGTTATTTTTACCTCACCTATACAGACTCCATTCATTTCAAAAGTTATGTATGTCAGCATGTGCCTGCCATCCCAGTCATCCAACACAATTGCACTGTTTCACATTTTTGATGCATACAAATTGTAATGAAATTTTCCCATTTCATCATATTTCCCAGCTTCTATTGTGATTTGTTTAAATTTTGAAAATGTTAAGTTCTTATTTGTGGCTTAAATATTTATGAATTTTTAAACATATTAAAACTTTTCTACTGCCTGTATTAATTTCTCTCTTCCTTCCCCTTGATGTTCTTCCCTTTTTCTTTTTACTCTTTCTCTATCTTCTTTATTTATCAAATTCTAGTCTCTCTCACTCCCCTTCCTGTATTGATTTTTTACTTCTTTGGAATATTCTTTTGTTTGTTTATATCCTGAATTTGTCAATCTATTGAGGGAGAGCTGGTGCTACAGAGCTGGGGTATAGCTCAATGGTACAGTGCTGGTCTCAATTCTGAGCATCACAAATAATACAAAACAAACAAAAAAACAAACAAACCACAAACATACAAAAATGATTTTGAAAAAATCCCAGAAAGAATAGCTATTCCTGTATCCTGGAGGTGCCATTAAATATTTTACAAACTATTTGCACTTTTGCGGTTATTTTCAACAATTTGTTAGTGTTACATCAATTTTCACTTTTCCAGGAAAAAAAAAACGTCGCTGCTACAGAAATAAAAGAAACAGACCTAAAGCAGAACAAAGACATCACTTGCTTGTTTTTCGTTACAAATGACTATGAGAAAGATGGACATATTTGAAGACAGTTTCTATTCGGATAAGTTAGGTACTCTTCTTTGTTTCTTTGGGGTGTGTGTGTGTGTGTTTGCAAGCTCCTTTTTATAACTGCATATTAAATAAGATATTTCAGGCTCCTGATAAGAACAGGTAATATAACAAAAAAAGCAAGACCTTTTACTGAAAGCAATCTTCAAAAAATGCCAGCATGCCCTGAAATCCTGTCTAATACTTTCATGGAGGAGCATATTGGCAGATTCCAAATGCAAATCCTAGATCCTGGTGTTGAAGGTGCATAATACCAAATCTGTATAAATGGAGTGGGGCTTTATTGCACCATTCGTTTGGGGTGGTGCATTGAAATGTGTGTGACCACTGACGAATAAGAGGCCTTAGAACTGACTGCCTTGGGATAATGTTTTGATACACTAAGACACATAATATGACTTCACTAATATTGGTTTGGGATATTAAGTTTGTAGGCTTTGAGATGCAGAGAAGAACAAACAGCACAGCAGGGTAGGACACAACAGCAAAGATATTCATTTTCTGTGAATGTTCCTTTTTTTGTTTATATCCTAGATCTGTCAATCTGGTGAGATAGAGCCAGTGATATTATAGAGGTGGAATACAGCTCAGTTCTAGAGTGTTTCCCTCTATCCTGAGCATCACAAATAATTCAAAACAAACAAACTAAAACACAAATATATAAAACCAATAAGAACTATTCCTATATCCTGGAGGTAGAACTGATTGTCTTCGAATGAGGTTTAGCTAGGCTAAGACACATAAGGTAACTTTTCAGTGGGTGGCAGTGCTGAGGGCAGCCTGTGGTGAGGCTGTGCAGAACTGTGCGCCACTGTGAATGAAATCCAACCCAGAACCAAGTGTGCCCAGCGGCCGGCCACCCACACAGACTCTCACAGCCACACGCAGACTTAGTTAATTAAATGTCCTTACAACATGGATCAGTTAGAGAATGAATGAAATGGAACACAGGATCTACAATTTCACTTTTAACAGCCTAAAATAATTTAATTTGACAGCGCATACCTGGAAGTGATAAGAGATTTTATTATCATTCAGAAATGAAGACCTGTGATACAAATTAAATTCAGTCACATGAAAATAATTTTCCGTGTTTGAACATCTGAATTAGAGGTTGGTGAAAGGAGTACCTCGACCATCTACTCTGCCTTTGATAATGACATTGTTCGGTGTTGCCTTTGAGGCTTGCTGAATGAATTCTTTTTTATGGTGAGCTTGCTTGCTTCTGTGTGCTTTGTTGAGCGCTGACTGGGTGTTTTCCATTTAACCTTAGGAAAGCTTATCTCTCCGGCTTGAGCGGCCTCAGTCTGCCTGTGTGTTATGCGGTGACACTTCTCTGTCACACTGTGACCATGTGAGGACCAAATCACATCATCTCCGACAGAGGCAACTACTTCCTTATTGAGGTAAGATCTGAAAACAGATCTCATATGGTGCAATCAATCAGACTTCCTCTCCTATAGGAAAGGATAACCCTTCAAGTAGTTTCTACTCATTTATGTAGCTATCACTATTCTGATTTGACAACGGAGTAAGCTTTTATTTTTTCCAGTTGACAGATTTAATTTATTTCTAAATTGTATGTAGAAGTGAGTGTTCTGTTTTGAGATAGATTTTTAGATAGGCTGTTGTTTGTGTCCTGTTTGCATAAATTGAGTTGAAAATTTTTTTAAAGTAACAGTAAGGAAATATTTTCATTTTAAAGCCAGATTTTTGAAGTTTTTAAACTGTATTATACCTTCTTTATGGGCTATGGGTTATCTTTATAAACAATTAACCAAGAAAAGCATGGATAGCATATCAACTTAAAAAGTTATTGAATGTTGCAAATTAAGTTTACTAAAATATTAGAATTTTTTTAATTTAAAAAATAACGTACAATATTTTTGTCAGCCATCAATATGAATTGCAGAAAGCAAGTAGGTTAAACTTAAAAACATGAAATGAAAATTTCAGTATCTTTCACATATTTTTGTAAAACACTTGGAAATAATATGAAAACTGTTAATGTCTGATCCTAATTCAAACTGCAATAGAATGTGTTTGGACTGTATCTTTGGACTGTATTTACTTCTAAAAATATGTGTCTCTTCTCATCAGTTATCTGTGGTCACATAACTTAGGTGCTCATTGCTGTGCACTATTTTCCTAATGCCTCCAGCACTGCCTCTTCTGTCCTAAAGGTAATTCCTTTCTGTTACTTCATGATATCTATGAGAAGACACTTGTCCTTGTCTGCCTTCTTTCTTCTTCTT
>NDGN011390488.1:0-17065 GCA_002564285.1 Tympanoctomys barrerae
TGGCTCTGGAGGCAGGGCTGGTGCAGCATGTGGTGTCAGGTATTGAACCGTGGTCCCTGTGTTTCTCGAAGCTTGCCTAAGCAGGTGCTTTAGAATGCTGAGCCATTTGATGGGCCTAATCTGTTTTTAAGATGACTATATTATCCTGGATTATGTGGGAGAATCCAGGGTAATCACAAGAGCCTTGAAAGTGGAAGGGGAAACATGAGAGATGAGAATAGGAAACCTGGGACGACCCAGTCCATTGCTAGATTTCAAGATGAAGGAGCCATCTCTAGAAGCAGGAAAACTGAGAATTGAAAGTTTTTTCTCTAGAATTCCTTAGATGTTATCCTGATAGACATCTCAATTTCAGTTCTGCGAGGCTCAGACCACACTTCTAGTCTTCAGGTCTGCAAGATAATAAATGTTTGTTAAGACACAAAGTTTGTGGTAACTGTTATAGCAACAAATAGTGCATTGTCTCCCTGGCCACTTTGGCTTCCTTTTTTTCCTGCAGGGATCCTGATTTTAAAAATATTTTTTAGTCAACTTCACACAACAAATTTCTGTCTTAACATCTTATTTATTTGAGACATGACTTATGCCAGTAACAAATACTTGGTTTTTGGCAAGTTGAAATACAAATCTCATATTTACCTGGTTTCAAGTTGCATATTTACCTAGTTACTGAGACAAAGCACAAGACAGTACAGTCTGTGTGCAAGTTACAGCCTGCATAGACCATGTTAAGGAACTGAGGGACAACAGCCATGAGTGTGGTCGGCATGTGCTGTGGGTCATGTGAGTCAAGCTGCTACAGATGGAATGCTTGTTACCATCCCCCCACCCCAAGCTGAACCCTAAACCTCAAGGTGACAGCATTAAGAGGTAGATTCTTCAGGAAGTGACTGAATTGTTGCAGAATCAGTGATCATCATGGATGGAGTGAGTGACCTTGTGAAAGAGTTAGAGGGACAGATCCATTTTGTCCTTTTCTCTTTCACCATATGAGAATCCAGCATTCCTGGTGCCATCTAGAAAAGCGGATCCAGTTCCTTTCTGGCCAGCAAACCTGCCAGCCTTAGGAGATCAGGCCAGCTTTAGAAAGCTAAGCAGAAAACTTCTGCCCTTTGTAAATCACCCAGCCTAAGATATTTACCATAGTTGCAGAGAAGGTCTGAAAAAGAGACCTAGATCAGTCAGTTATATCAGGGAAACAGGCAAATATCTTAGGTCATGTCTGCTAGAGAGCACTTTGGAGAAAATCTGAAGCATGCTCGAGGGACTCAAGGCTTGGAGAATGGTGAACAGAGGAGGAAGAAACAGAGGAACTGCTCCATGTACACCCAATGTGAAGATTCTGTGCCAGACATGGAAGACCCCATTTAGATTATTCTGGTCTCATTCATTTGCTTCTTAGAGACTCTTCTGCTAGGAAAGCTTCTTCAGAGAATAATTTCCACAGGACAACTAGGAAAGGAAATTTCTGTTTGTGGGTACCATAAAATAAGTAAAGCTTTTCCAGAAAGTAAAGAGGAAAAAAAGTCAAACATTTTCTCCCTTTTCTAATTAAGAAATAAAACTGAAATTACCAGACTGAGATGCAAGTTTTAATGTCATTATGCAACTAAGAGAAAATAAAATGTGCCCTACATTCCCACCTGTCAAGGCAACACCCCTGCTCTGGGGAGCTGGGGATAAAATCTCCCATTAGTGTCATCAAGGCTGTGCCATGGGACCTGAGAGATGTAGGAAACACATTAAGCACAAAGTGCATTCATTTGAGCATTTTCCTCGGGATGTTGTGGAGCCTTAGCATGTTAATCAGTGCACAGCACACAGCTTTCTGTGGTGTCTTGAGCAGAACAGCTCTGAAGCCAAATGGGCCACGGACATGGCCTAACTTTACTCGTATTGCGAGCTAGTCCCAAGGTTCAAGTTAATAGTGTCCCCTCATTATTGCAGACTGATCAGGCATGGAATCTCCCAAATGAGTGGACAGTGCCGGCTTAAATAAATGAGGCAGATGGAATAACTTCAGGGCTCCAGGAGGATCAAAGCTCCACCGCATTCAAGATTCTCTGGGCTAAGACCAAGTTCTTCTCTGGGAGGCCTGTGTTTATTTAGTTATCAGAACCAAGGTGGGGAATACTGAAGAAAAGCAGAACTCTTCCTTGAGTGGCAAGGCCTTTCAAGGTCCTTGGAAGTCTACTCAAAGGCTTCTCCAAGTAATACATTATGTTAATTTAGCAGCACTATCTCAGGAAGGTCTCTACCTAGGAGTGAGATACCTGCAGCTCTAGCCTTCATCTATTTAATTGAGATTGCAGCCAAATATCCTAGCTTTGGCCTTATCTTGTCCTTTGAGACTTTCCAACCTCACAGGCCAGTACAGGCCTCAGCCAGGACCAGTGCAGTCATAGAGGTTCACTTACTGTGAGCTGTCCAGCACCAGCCAATGGGCCTAGGCCTCAGGCAAACTCACACATAAACATGAAAAGCCCATCAGTCAGTATTCAATCCTGCTCAGAGCCACTTACTTCATAGTGGTCTCCATCAATGCTAGCCACTGCGAGTGTGATGGTGGCTGAGGCATTTGCTCAAGGAGGCCCAGAGAAAGAGATTTTGGGTGCCTGTGGGGCTTTTCTGCTCGTGTTCTGCAGTTCCAGCTGTACTGTATGCGTGGCATACACAGCTATTACCTGACTGACGTAGTTATGCCCAATTTTCTTGCATCATTTTTTTGGCAGGAAGTTTCTAATTGATTTCTACATATTTTGAACTTTACATTGTACTGTATTTTGTCATGCTGTCATAAATTGCCATATAATTTGTTCTGGTCAGCCATTATTTGGGACCATGTAGATTTTGAGTTTTGTTAGGGCAGACACAAGCTGCCTGTAGTCTAAGAGTAACTGAACTTCACTATTAATGTGACTCACGGTGAGGACTCTTTCAAATACTTATGTTTTTGAAGTCGCTGTGCTCTGGCTGTTTGGAAAATGAGTCTCAGCCTTCTCTCAAAAATGTTTAGTTTACTGCTTTCTGTTGCTTATTTCTCCTCTTCAGAGGATCAAAGCCACCACAGAGCTACTGAATCTTCTACTCTCCAGAGGTCGCCCTGTCTCTAACCCTGTCCCTATTTCCCCATCTTCTTTCCCTCCCTTCTTATACTTTCTTTTTTCTTATGATAAAAACTAAAGTTTTTATCATACACATTTTGCAGGATATGTAGTTTGTAGTCACCTTGGGGAGTGGGTATGTACACATAATATAGTTTTTTAAAATCCCTTTTCCTTGGCAGCCATCAGGCAGCATGGCTTTCCCCTCAAGCAGTCTGTCACAGACTATAAGAATGAGTCCAGAGTACACAGTGGAGCCGACATGATCATACACACCTTGCTGCACCATTCACAGTACTGTCTTCTAAGTGGCACACATTTAGTCTCCAGTTTCTTTTATTTTACAAAGACAGAGCACACACTGACCCCTTTCATGGCACAGATGCCAGCTCCTTAAACTGCTGCTACTCTAGACCACCACAGTTGACCCTAGGACAGACTGAGTATACCTTACCCAAAACATTTGAGATCAGAAATATTTCCAATTTGGGCTGAAGAGATAGCTCAGCGATCTAAGGGCCTGCCTGGCAAGCACAAGAACCTGAGTTCCATCCCCAGTACCACACACTATGCCAGCCATGAACCTTAGGCACACTATATTGGCCACAGAAACCAGGTATGGTGGCACACACCTATAATTCCAGTGTTGGGGAGGTTGAGGCAGGAGGATCACTACATGTCTAAACTGCATAGTGAGACCCTGTATCCATTAAACAAATAAATAATTATTTAAAAAAATCCCTTTTCCTCTCCCTCCTTCCTCCTTCCTCAATTTCCCTTTCCCCACTTTTATTGATACTGATAGTATTCTTATAGATATTATTAATTGTAGCTCATTTTTATGACACAAAGTTTTTACACTCACTGAGGTTCCCAGTTTCCTCTGCATGACATACCTTTGTTCTACTTATGTCCCTTCCCCTACCCTTCCCCCCACCATTGTTCCCCTAGATCCCTTCCCATTTGCAAGAGACCCATCCTCTGTCTCTTTTCCATGCTTTATTATTATTTGTATTTTGCCTTACTTAAATAAGAGATATCACATGGTATTTAAGCTTGTGTGTCAGCTTATTCACATGTACTTTCCTACAAATGTCTCAAATGCGTCCTTCTTTATAACTGAGTAGCATTCCATTATCTATAGATGATGTTTACTTGACTGGGGCTCCCTGGACTCTCTTCTCTGCTCCTCAGTCATGGAGAATTCTAGTCCCACCCCCGGTTTCACTGTTCTATTCTGTGGTCTGAAAGAGCCTCTGCAATTTTGGGGAATTCACAGTGCTTTTCTTTGTTTCATTTATATCAGAGATCACAGTCCTTCATTGGTACTCCATTACCATAACTTAATAATCATATGTGTTTTAGCTATTTTATCTCCATTAGTTTACTTTAAGATGCTTTAATATTATGAGTGATATATGTCATAGTAAATTAAGACAATATCTTTCATTAAAAATTGACATAATTATTTCATTATTTTTATTTATTTATTTTGTATTTTAGTTAGGGTCTACAGGGTCTCACTATGTAGATTGAACTCATGATCTGCCTGTGTTCAGCCTCCCAAGAGCTAGGATTACAGATGGCGCCATCACGCCCAGTCTCAATCACCCTGTCAGAGCACCCCAGCATGACCTGGCAAGCTGAGGATCGAACCCCGGCTGCTATGTCAGCCTAAGCAGACACTTTAATCAGCTGAGCTATTTGGCTGATCCATAATTAAGAATTTTAAAGCTATCAATACTTTTTAAAATGAATTTGGTACAGGGTCTCACTACACAGTTTGTACTTGTAGTGATCCTTCTGTTTTCAGTCTCCCCAATGCTGGGATTATAGGCATGCACCACTGTGTCCAGACTTGGTGGCCAGCTCAGCATGCCCTGGGGTGGGGCTGGAGTGGCATGTGGTACCAGGGATGAAATTCCTGTCCGTTGAACTATCTCGCAGGCCCTTTTCTTCCTTTTGAGACAGGGTTTCACTACGCAGTTCAGGCTGGCCTTAAACTTACTTTGAGCCCAGGCTGTGTTCCAACTCATGGCATTCCTCTAGCCTTAGCCTCTTTAGTGCAAGATTACAGGCAAAACTATCAAAACCTTTACACCTCACTAATTTTAGAAACATTGAGAGAACAATCCCATTTTGATATATCCTCTTAGTGGACACATGGTGCTACGTGTTGGAGTTACAAAGACATGGTGCCTAATCTTATTTGTACAACTCATTAAATGTTTGCCCCTAAACAAATTACAATTTGTTTTTTCTACTCTAAGAATCATACTCTTTACCTTACTTATATTAAAGTAATATGATATGTATTGCACCAGCAAAAGGCATTAATCACTTACTATCTTTTAATGAGTTAAGCAGAAAATATTAAGAATAAAGTCTGTATGGTGCATAGGAAAATACTGAAATTCTCCCTAAGCAGATTTCCTTTCATACAAAAGAGGCAAACATACAAACATCTTCATTACATGGAGCTCCTGGGCTAAAAGTTTTGATGGGAGATGTCTGTTTGAAGGAAAAGTGAGTTATTGAGGGGAAATAAACTGGTCAGCCACAGTGCAGTTAGCAAAGCCACTGTGGCAAGTGCACAGCGCCTGCCTGAGCTGTGTCCCATCAAAATGGTGAGAAGGTTGGGAATCTTCAGCCCTCTGCTGCGAATGGTCTGATGCCACTTAAGTGTAAAACTGGCCACCCACTTCTACTTGTAAGAGGCAATACTTATATAGCAATTTGGCTCATCCTACAGCTTGCTTCCTGGGACAGAGTGTTTAGAAGACAAAAGTATTTGGCCTGCTTGGCCAATAACATTTTCATATTACAGAAATAAATTGGAGTTTTGATTAGTATATTAGTGTTACGTGAGCTCAGTTATTATGGATCAGTATATTAGGTTCCAATATCTTGGAGGCACACACAAGATCAAATTTATGAGACACTAAGGGAAAAATCTAGAATAAGCAAGTTAAATACCAGCTAACCTCTCTAGACAATGCTTTACTCTTGAAGGTATAACTCATTTGAGTCAATATTATGTAGCTCTGCATGGGGGAAAGTACTTTTACCTATAAATTCAGTATCACATAATGAAAAGGAATTTAGAAGATTCTCTAAAAGTGCCATATCTTTGAAGGTGAGAAGCACAGAGAGAATGAAAATATTAAAATTTTAGCTTGTACCTTGAAGAAACTTTATTAGTTATCCTAATCAGATGACAAAATTTGTTTTTCATTTCAGACTTTTCAAACTAGAATATTCCCAATCCAGATAGAGTACATGTACAAATACGGTTTAGCAAAGGTAAGAACAAAGTGAAGTGGAAAAAGAGGGACAAGAAAGACTTGAATTGAGTGATTCATAACTCTAAACATGATTTTGATATTGACAAAAATGTCCTGGGAATAGTAAAATTAATTAGATTATTACTGTAGTGAGCTTTTGCCAGTGTATCCTAATGCAAATTGTACATTTTTTGTAGATCAAAGTGACAGATGGGAAAGACAAGCTTACCTGAAGCATCCAGATGTCATTCTTGTTCCCTTAGAGTAGCAACATAATGGAAAATGATGGGATATGGGTGGTTGCCTATTTTTATTTTATTTATGTATTTATTTATTTATTTTATGAACTTAGGGCAGGGTCTAGAGGGTCTCACTAGGTAGATCAGACTCATAATGATCCTCCTGTTTTCAGCCCCTCAAGTGCTATAATTATAGGCGTGCATCACAACACCCAGTCACAATTGCCATCTCAGCACACCCCACGGACAGGGCTGGCACTGCCCGCCAGGGATTGAACCCCGATCTCTGCCTTCTGCCTAAGCTGGCGCTTTAGTCTGCTGAACTGTCTGGCTGGCCATCGCCTGTGTAGCTTCTTCTCTTTTCCTTTCCAATTGACCTCAACATCTTGTGGCCATTCAAATACTCCAAGGGAGGCCACGCCCTCTTACCCTTTCTGCAGGGGTTGAGCTATTGATGTAGATTTTGCTAAGCAGTCTATCTCATTCCTCCGGGCTAAGGTATTTGATTAGGAGTGGGGCATGGGATTTACATACGATTTTTATCCAACTGAATAGGAATGCATCCCCAGAATTTTTCCTAGCACTGTGGCATATGAGCACATTATTCTCAGCTAAACGATATAGGCTAGAGGTGTGAAGATGAGGGCAGTAGCATCAACTTTTTATTCATCAGAGAAAGGAAAAGCCTAAGAGAACAAGGTGTAAAGACAAAGTTGTAGTGATGTAATTTGAAGGATCAAGCCATGTCTACTGATGGACTGGGTTCACCTGAGTTATATACACTAGTATTTATTGTTCACACACAGGCTGTCCATCCTAACACAGAAATGTATTGCGCAATTTTTTATTGTGACTAGATGTTTGTTTTTTCTATTTTAAAACAACACAAATATAAATAGAACATTTTGAACTCATTAATTTTTAGAATTTTAATTTTACTAAAAGTGTTTTTAGAAAATTTTCTAATAGTTTAACCAATCTTCTAATAATGCAAGTGCTCATATAGCCTCACCATGGAAACCTTGGCACTAATATTCAGTTTTGAACAAATTAATCTTAAACCACTTTGGAGAACACATGAAGAAAATCACAGAATTATCTTGGGCATAAATGGGCTTCATAAAAGTATAAAAGGTTTCAAAAAATCTTTTCTAAAATTGAAATCAAAACTCAATTCATCAAGGAATGTAGGGCGTGATGAAGCCTAATTGCTTCTGGTTTTATTCTGATAGAGCCCCCTTTGTATTTCCCATGTAGATTTAATATTTTGAGAATAAAGCAGATGTTGAAAGAATTTATATATAGATAAAAGTTTCAAAGAAAATATGGCTGCATCTTAAGATGCTAAATGAATTTTTAGAATTTCATAACAACAGTCATACAACACATACATTATTCACAAACTTAACTGTGAATTTCAATTTTTGTCCATTGTGTCAAATGTATGTCCTAAGATTTGGTTATCATTCTTCTTTAAGATTCCAAATCATTGCCCAAAAACTCACTAGGATACTGTTACAAAAACAAAGCAAAAGAAAAGCAAAACACTACAAGTTAATTCTCACTTGAGTAAAAGGAACTTGTTTATGTGAAAAGAGGTTGAGCTATGTGTGCTCTCATGTGTGAGGTCTCATAGAACAGATAAGAAACTAAAATAGTAGGTTAAGACAGAGGAAGAAGCAAAGAGACAAACAAAGGGATATGCACATGTACACACTGCAAGACAGGAAATGAAAGCCATCTGTTAACATGAACAGCCCAACGCTTACCAGAGGGATAGAGTAGTTTCACCTTTCTGCTTTACCATTCACTTGATCAAGATGCAAAACCCCAGGAGGTGTGTTTCATTTGGCCAAATAGAGACAAAGTGTAGGGAAAAAGGGAGCCAGTTTCTTCTGGTTGTGTTTCTGTCATGACAGACAAGAGCTGTGGACCCCACCCAAACAGAATGGCACCACAGGAAACTATACTAGCTTTATCTCTTTGAACTGGGGATTGAACTCAGACACTTGTGCTTGCCAGGGAAGTACTTATTCCACTGAGCCATCTCCCCAGCCCCTATACTAGCATTAGAAAAGGGGTCCAAAGTAAACCTTAGCTCTTTCTGTAGACATTGCTTATTAAAGGTACACACATTATGATTATTACCATTTTGTCTTCTTTTTCAAAGTTGATCAGAATATGAAAATGCCTCTAGAGATATACATCTCAAATGTCAAATGCCACATTTCTCCTAGACACAATTTTGTTTTGTTTTGTTTTTCATTTTTCTTTTCTGAGACAGGGTCTCTCTGTAATTCAAGCTGGCCCTGAACTCTCTGTGTAGTCCAAGTTGGCCTCCAACTCAGGGCTATCTTCCTTCTTCAGTCTTTCAAGTCCTGGGATCACAGGCATGTACCTACATGTCCTGACTCTTAGACATAATTTTAAGAAAGGATTACTGGGAGGTAGCTAATTTTTGAGATCAGACTGGGTAAACCTTTCTAGTACAGCAGAAAGAAAAAGCTTGAGTGAGGGATTTCCTTAAAATTTCAGGTGGAGCATCAGGCAGCCTCCCTCACAGCAAGACAGATACTTTTATTGAAAATATCACAATAAGCGAGAAAACGAGGCAGTATATTTATTCTAAGTCTTCATCCTCTGGGTTTCAGTTAGCCGGTTTTATTCTTATCACTTTTAGAATTTGGAATGATTAACTCGATTTCCAAGGGTTTTGCCTTTTCTGTGTTGTGTTAGATAATTTAAAGCAAGATAAACAAGAGAGATTTCATCCTAAGAATCAAACTCTTCCTGGGGTGCTCCAATTGCAGCTGAGCAACATGAAAGAGATGGTGTGGTGAGCAAAGCAAGGCACCTTAGCGTTCCTTCCCCATCGGCCCACTTCTTGAACACCTAGGGGAAGACCCACAGAACAGAGCACTCACACTTTCCTCAAATGCAGCCCTTTGCACATGGGATTTGCTGTTGCAGTATCTAAGTACTCAGGAGCTCTGACAGTTCCATCCATCATAACACAGCCTGCAGCACCACGTCACTACCTCAGAACGATGGATGCAAAATGACATTCAGTCAGCCAAATAGAAGGCAGGGAAAACATCATGTGAAGGCCCTTCAGAGCTTTGGCACAGCCTCGCAAGGCATGCTGTCTTTCTTCCATTGTATGCATTCATATATTGCTATTACAGAGCATATTTTAACATTTATGTATAGGTAGAATATAAAAGTAATGCTCAATTATTCTCATTTCTTAAATTCTGTGCATAGTTATACAAAAATATAATCTGTATTGATATATACATTAAGTGAAAGTATTTATAAACATACTACAAAATAGACATTAATGTTGATGCATACAGATAATATGACAAAAAATTAAAGGAAAAATGCAACATAAGTGGAAGGTTTTTATTCTTACTTTTCCTTATTGTGTTTATTTTTAAATTAAATTGTATACACCAATATTTCATAGAATTACGTGCTGATACTAATAAATCTAATTTATTATCCAGATAGAATTCTTCAGAGTATTACATATGGAATTGTAATACAAATATTTTTGTTTAGCACGTCATTCAGGAAGGCACTCAAGTAATATGATAGAAATAACATCAAACAAGATATAAGACAGATTTGATCTCAAATATTTCTCTGAACAGCTCATGAAAATGATTTTTGAAGTATAATTTCTATATTTTCTATATTCCTTTATAAAATTTTTGAAATTTTATTTTAATGAATAAAATTATTTTAAAAGAATAAAAACAAGAAGCAGAAACAAAGACAAAAACAGAGTAACAAGCAACAGTGCACATGGTGTGGTTTCAAAACAAGAATAAAAAATTAACAATAGTTATTATATTGAATATTTTCATCATCAAATCTGTTGTTTATATCAACAGATATAGGTATGCAAAATTGGTCAAATAAACATTAATGCTTATTTTTAGTAAACTAATTTTTTCTCAGTCTTTTTTGTTTTANTTAAAGAGAGAATGCTAATTGATAAGACATTAGAAATAGTGCACATTTAGAAGAACAAGATGAGAGGTGTTCAGCCATAACCTTTGTAAATTTTAAAAGTAATTTTTTTTTCTGGTACTGGGAATCGAACTCATGACCTTGCACTTGCCAAGCAGGTGCTATGGTGCTGAGCTCTTGGACCCAAATTTTATTCTTCATTAAGACATATTGACTAAGGGCCAGCCAAATAGCTTAGCAGATTAAAGCACCTGCTTAGGCAGAACACAGTGGCTGGGGTTCTATCCCCAGAATGCTGTGCCAGTCCTGCCCCAGGGGTCCGCTGAGACAGCGACTGAGACCAGGTGGGGTGACACATGCCTGTAATCTCAGCTCTAGGGAGGCTGAACACAGGCAGATCACTACAAGTCGGATCTACATAGTGAGACCCTGTAGATCCTGTATTAAAATACAAAAAAGAAGACATATTAACTAATAAAATGGCATACATTTAAGGTGTGCAATGTTAAATGTTGATATGTGTATCATTGTGGGACAATGATCAAATGAAACTAATTGATACATCCATGACCTGATATATTTACAATCTTTTATTTGCAATACAAACTTGTAAAATTTACTCTATTAACAAATTTCAAATATAGAATACAGTATTATTAACTACAGTCACTGTGCTATGTATCAGTTCTCCTGTACAGTTCATTTTGTATAACCAAAAATGTGTTCTTTGAACAACTTTGCTGTTTGTCTCACCCCTGGCAACCATTCTAGCATCTTCCTTGTATGCTAGTGAGACTGGTTTATATGCCACGTGCAGTTGAGACTATGCTGTACTTCCTTTCTTGAGTCTCCTTATTTCATTTAACATAATGCCTTCCATAGTCATCCATTTATTTTTGCATAAGGCATTGTTTCAATGTCTATAAGGGACAAATAGCACTTCAGCATGTGTGTGTGTATGTGTGTGTGTGTGTGTGTGTACACGTGCATGTGCCCCGTATTTTCTTTATCTATTCACTAATTGACAGATGCTGTGCTTGTGTTCATATCTTAAGTCTTACAAAAAATAATGCAAAGGATAAAGGAGTGCAGATTTCCCTTTCAACACATCAATTTCATTCATGGTTTTCCTCCTTTGACTCTGGGCATCAGCTATTTTGTCTCAGCAATGAGAGAAGTAGTTGAGACCATCTGCTAGATGGGCTTGCAGTCATATAGTGAGTAGAACCAGTGGGAATGAGCATTCTCTTTTGGAGGATCTGTCCTTCTGTCTGTTGTAATGGGTACACCAGCTAACGTTCCTGTCATGTGTTCAGAGGATGGAATCCTTCACTTTACAGCCTCACTAGCACTTATCTTTTGTCTTTTTATGATAACTATTCTAATGAGTGTAAAGCTACTTTTAAAAATTTTTATTGGTGCATGTTTGCAACACATAATGACTATATTCATCATGGGAAAGTGGTACATGTAACACATCTTAAATTGTTTTTACATCCTCTTAACTTCTTTTCTCTCCTCTGAGTCTATCTTTTTGTGTAGTTTCTTTTATGTGAGAAACAAAAAGTATAAATAAATTAAAGATAGGGCCAGGGAGATTGCTCATTGGAATGAGTGCTTGCCTGGTAAGTGCAAAGTCCTGTGTTCAAACCCTGGTACCACACACAAAAAATAAAGATAAAATGAAAGATATATGTGTAATAAATATGTAATAGCAAACAGGGAGATGAATCTTTTTTAAATGGGAAAGAGATCCAGAGTGCATGGCTACATCTCATTGTGGTTTTGATTTTGATTTCTCTGATGCTTAATGATTTAATAATTTTTCCACATAGCTGTTGTCCATTTTCTTACTTATTTGGAGAAATATCTAGTGAGGTTTATCTTAGTTACTTATTTCTCATTTCCAAGACAAAAATACCTGATTCTCAATGTTAAAGGGAGAAAAGTTTATTTAGCTCACAGTTTGTAGGGGTTTCAGTCCATGATTGGTTGGGTCCGAGGCAGGGTTGGCATGGCAGAGGGGCATCCCAGGGAAGCCATATGTGGTGGCAGAAGATGGCAAAACCAAGCAAGGGCTGGAGACAAGACTGTTTTTGTCCCTTGTATGCATGTAGGCTACCTAACCTAAGGTGGGTGTAGCACTTATACTCTTAATCCCAGCATTGTGATATCAATGAATGAATGAATGAATGAATGAATCAATCAATCAATCAACCACATACTCTAGATACAGCCATTGCCCATTTAAAAAACACAAGTAACTTTTTTTGTTACTGAGTTACTTGAATCCCTTAAAAAATTGAATAATGACTCTGTATTAGTCAACATTCCCATCTCTGGAACACAACACTGGCACTCACAATTTAAAGGAAGAGGAGCTTACTTTGGCTTATGTTTTAAGGGAAAGTAGTTTATGGTTGATTGGTTACAAGGCAAGAGCAGCACAGTAGAAAAGTGGAGCAACTCTGCTTAGCTCATGGAGGCCAGGAGAGAGAATTGGGGAACAGTGCCAGAGGGGAAGGTTCTCAAGACCAGGCATGGTCGCCAATGCCACACCTCCACAACCACTTGATACACCTGGAAATGTGTTTCACTCTTCCCCAAGGTGTCCCGAGGCCAATCAACTTGATGATTAAGCTGAATTATTAAAGCCCATTATCAAATACACAGCTTGAAAATATTTTCTATCATTTTATAGGTTGTTTCTTCACTCTGTTAATGGTTTTCTTTGCTGTGCACAAGCGTTCTAGTTTGACGCTATCTTATTTATCAATTTTTGCATTTTTTGGGAGATCATGCCATAAAACAATTGCCAATACCAACATTATAGTGCTTTTATCTTGTTTTCTTCTAGAAATAAATAGTTTTAGATATTATATTTAAGTTCCTTAATGCATTTTGAGTTAATTTTTCATATATAGTAAAAGATAAGTACAATTTTCTACTTCTAATTGTGCAGATATAATGGTTGCAACATCATTTGTTGAAGAGACTGTCCTCCTCCCATTGTGTTTCTTGACATCTGTTAGGTATGACCCCACACAATTGACCACACCAGGCATTCTGATACAAAAAGATTTATTGGAGGTAGGAGCAAGCGGGCTGTCTGTCTGGTGGACCAAGACAGCCCTAAATAAAAGGGGACAAGGGATTTTACAGGGTTTTTAGGGCAGCATGTTTGTGGGCTGGAACAGCTGAGGGAGAGCTAATCTTGGCAGGGCTACCTGGTCTGTGGGGGACTTTTGATGTCAACAAAGGAGAGTTTCTGTGATTTATTACCTTGGTCAAAGTAAGGTGGGATCTGTTCTGTTGTTTTGGCCCTGGTTCAGGGACAAAAGGAAGTGAACCTTGGAGTGAGGGTGAGGGTCCTAACTAGGTTGAGGGTCCTAATTAGGTTAACGGTACTAAATTATCAGTATCATAATCAAACACCACTTGAATATAAAGGTGTGAATTTATTTTTGGGTTGTCTACTCTGTTTTATTGGTCTATATGTCCTTTCAAAAATGCTAGCTTTAATTACTATAGCAGTGTGAATTTTTAAAATTCAAACATATAATGCCTCCTATTTTGTTCTTCTTTAAGATGGATTTGGCTATTTTCAGGTTCCATATATATCATAGGATTTTTTTTCCTATTTCTCTGAAGAATTCCATTGGAATTTTGTTGGGGATGGTATTGAAACTAAATGCCTTTGGTTGTGATAAACAGTTCAATAACAATTCCTTCCATTTGTGAACAAAGGATATCTATTTGTTTTTGTCTTTTTAAATTCTTTCATCAATGCTTTATAATTTTCAGTGTATAGATCTTTTATGTCCTTGATGAAATTTAATCCTAGGTATATAATTCTTTGCATGATATTGCAAATTACTTAATCGATATCTTTTTTTGGATAGTTAATTGTTAGAGAATACAAATGAAAGTAAGTTTTTCGCAATTTATTTTGTATCCTATAGCTTTACTGAGTTTGACAGTAAAAATATTTAACTTTTTTGGTATAGTATTTAAGGACTTCCACATACAGTTTTTTGATCATGTAAGATGCAAAGAAAGATAATTTTCTTCTTTTTTTATGTATTTAGTATCAGAGTCTACAGAGTCTCACTATATGGGTCAGATTTATACTGATTCTCTTGTTTTCAAACTCCCAAGCACTGGGATTACAGGTGCATGCCACCATTTCCAGTCTCAATCAACATCTCAGTGTGCTCTAAGGGCAGGCTTGGCACAACTTGTGTTGCTAGGGATTGAACCCCAGCTGCTGCACTCTGTCTAAGCAGGTGCTTTAGTCTGCTGAGCTATCTGGCAGGCCCAATTTTCTTTTTTCTTTCTGATTCGGATGCTATTTTTTCTTTTGTCTAAACATTTGTTCTGGATTGTGTCTAGACATCCCTTCAAAACCTCATGGGGTCACAGATGGGAATTTCAGAGATGACTGGATCTAGGGTATGTGATGCTGGGGTTAAGGATGTGATTTTGGGACAAAGGATTTGTGTTTACTTATTTGGTCCACTGATTGGCTTGGTATAGGTCTGGGTGTAGGTAAGGGGAATGCTCACCCTGACTGTAAGTGGCATCACCAAGGCCAGGTAGCCTGGCAGGGACAAAGGGAGAGGTAGACTTCTGTTATTGCTTCTTTGTCTCTTTGTTGCAGAAAGCAGAGTATACTAGATGGATTGCACAAGGAAGAGGACCAGCTGTTTTTCTCCACCCAGAGCAGTGCAATATACCAGGGTACTTCAGTCTCCCAAACCACTCTCATTGCTATGACACCAAAGGCAGAGATGCTATGACCTCTTCAGTCACACAAATCTTTTAAAAAGACACAAAACATGTTAGTAGAGGGTATCTTTTACTACAGACTTGAGATACACTATAGAGATAAAAGCCTTATTCTGGCTCACAGTTTTGCAGGTTGCATCCTACTATTAGTTGAACCTAGTGGTTTAGGCCTCTGGCTGCATGAGGGCAGCACATTATGGGTGCTAGAGTGGAGGAGGAAATCATTCACCTCTTGGCCAGAAAGGGAAAGGGAAAAGGAAGAGAAAGGGCTCGTGCTCTACACTCTTCCCTCCACCCCTGACTTCCCCTGAGGATGTCTTTGAAAGCCTCACTTCTTAGCTTGGGTCACCTCCTAATGGTGACATGCTAGGAAATAAACTGTGGCAGATGGTTAAATATATATATATATTTTTTTCTCTTTTTTTTTGTATTTAGTATGAGGTCTACAGGATCTCACTATGTGGATCAACTCATAGTGATCCTCCTGCTTTCAGTCTCCCAAATTCTGGGATTACAGGTACACACCACCATGCCCAGTCTCAATGGCTGTCTCTGTGGAGGACCACCGGAGTAACTCTCCTTGAAAGAAGAGCGACTGTCTTCATTTTGGCTGAGCCTGACCCTATTTCCTAGTATTGTTATGTACAGAGCTGGCTAGGCCTTCTCTTTATCCTTTCAATTGGCCTTAAGCAATGTATATTGGTCTAGCTGAGGCGCTGGTGATAGTGTTTGATGGTGGCATGCGTGTTTCCTTGGTAACCTATACCTGCTGTGCTTTAATGTGAGCCAGATGGAGACAGGAGGAAGGGCCAATGCTCCGTGCTATCATCTGGGATTGAGCCTGGATACAGAGGCTATGACTTCCTGAGGCTTGAAAGATTATACCAGAGCTGAAGCACCAGACCCCCAATACATTAGAAACTATCTCAGTAGCATAATGCAAATTACTTTCTCTGCATATCTTTCTGCATATGACAGAAGTAAATGCAGGCCACCTACCTAGCCCAGCTCACAGCACTCACCTACTTCCCACAATTCTCTTCCTCAAGCCACTCCTCCTCCTCTACTGAATAAAACCCAGTTGTGGCCCTGGGTTAGTCTCTTGATTTTGGAAAACCATCTTCATGGCTGGACTTAGGGTCCTTTGGCTCCTCAAAATTATGACTATGTCTGTGTCTTTGTTTTTGCCGCGGGTTGCACTGGGAGATTGGAATTAATTTGGTGGGATTCCAATAACGTACTTTTAGAATTATAAATATAAATATAAATAAGTTTTAATGACTCAAAAACTTTCAAGCTTTTGTTTTGTCAATATTTCACATCTAAAAGAGTCACATGCAGTCCAGATTCAAAGAGTATAAGAAGCATCCCTTTTGTTTGCTACTGAGTGTTTCTTATAAGTCATATGTTCTTTTTTTAATTTCTGATTTCATTTTCCTCTTCTGTTAGATCACAGCCTCTTATGAAATGGTAGATTATTGTTGTTTTGACAACTCTCTTATTTAAAACTGTCCTTGTTTTTCTCCTATAGTGTTCTGCCTTTTAGTGGCAGGGATACTGGGGATTGAACCCAGTGCCTATGCCTGGAGCAAAAAGCACAGCTTGCTCGCTCTTTCTTTCTTTCTTTCTTTCTTTTCTTTCTTTCTTTCTTTCTTTCTTTCTTTCTTTCTTT
>NDGN011390498.1:0-13332 GCA_002564285.1 Tympanoctomys barrerae
AAAATACAACTTTTTCACTTTATGTTATATACTCTAGAATTAACCTGATTTATTATAAAATAGCCAAATTTTTCCAGACAAGCTTGTTAAAATTGCAAGATTTTGATGCCTCACTAAAATCAAGAGTTTTACAATTTTCTGTATCTTCTACCCAAGGAATAATTTTAAATTTTAGCAAAATATCTTTCATATTTTAGAATGATTTAAGGCTCAAGTTATAAGAAAATAGAACACTTGATAAGAAATCAATCCCTCAGTATAGTATTTACTAGTTTTTCTACTTTATCTACTTTGTGCACTTTAGCTTTATATATCAAAAAATAAACTGGCTTTGTTGGGTCTCTTTAATCTCTGAGGAAATATGTTTTAAACTAAATTCTCTTATTTTGAAAAAATATGTTGGTGTCATCAACCACAGTAATCTGTGTTCTACAATTATTGTCTTTCTGATGGTAGCCACATAGGTATTTTACTTTAAAAGTATTACTTCAGAATAATTCTTACATTGAATTTCACCATAGGTTGAGTGAATTAATCTAATCAAAGGAATCTCTTTCATTGCCCCACCATAGTGACTTTTGGAGAGTGCATAGAAAAAAAATCAAATCATTTTAGGCAGAAGATTTAAGGGGATGTCTCTCATGGGATATCTGAGATAAACATTTACTTGTCCCTAGGAGATGTACAGGTTTCTCTCCCCATTCTGATGAATGTAAGTGAAACACATGCCCCAGTAATTTGTAGGGGTAATCATTACATAGTTCCAAGAAAAAGTAGATTTGTAATAATACTAATACTGTATACATCAAGTCAGGCAAAAACAAAGTTTATCTTTGTGGATAAAATTAGCCTAGTTTATTATCTGTATCTGTTGTAAATATACAATAGAAAATTTTTCAAAGCTTGAACTAAAATCTTCTAGCTTTTTATGAATCAAATTAATTTCCTGTGACCTGTCTTTGCCCATCTTAGTTTCAAGACAATACTTGTCAGATACCCCAATTTAATTGTGTTTAGAAATAGTTCTTCAATTTTTCACCATGGAATACCATTTCATTATATGATGTATCACATGTTTTCATTGATTCAATTGACAGGCATGTGGGTGAGTTCTAGTTCGAGATATATTCATCAAAGTGTAATAGTATTCCCATACAAAACTTTTCTCAATTTATACTGATTTTGTTTATATTGAAAATTGCAGATTATAAAATAGCTTAATTGGATTTATAAAAAGCTAAGTTTTCTTAGATCCTTGCGATGTATGAAGAGATTTCCATCTGCTCCACATGTTCACTGGACTTGAGCTTACCAGCTAGTTCTGTGTCAATGTCTGTAATGTCAATTTCTATCACTGTTAGTTGAATGAGGATTTGTTTTACTAAGTATTAGAAAATTTTAATACAATTATACCTCAGTTATTTTTCTCAAGTAATGTATTAGAATTATTGTATTAGAATAATTCAAATAATGTATTAGAATTATTTTGTGATGTTATCTTCAAATTCGTTGTAGATTACGAGACATAAATCTGCAAAATCAGTTTTAAAACATTATAAAAAATTAAAAAGAAGGAAAAGAAAAAATTAAGCATTAACTACTCATTTTAAAAGACCAGTGGAAATCAACAGTAAACTATCCATATTATCCTGCATATATACATAAATATATCCTTTTCCCTTCTTTCTTTCTTTTATACTTTTTCCTCATGCCAGTTTTTCTTTCCCATTTCCTATTACTCTGTTTAGTGAAATTTTGTGTCATTTCTAATGCTTTTTTCTTTTACTATTTTGTAGTCATTAAATAATAATAAGAAAATATTATTTTAAGGAACATAGTTTACCTTTTATAGTCTGTTGTTTTGCTAAATATAAGATTTAAATTCAAGCAAGTCTAATTAATCAATTTTATTTAGTAATTTTAATGAGAATTATAAGGAATTTTGACTGGGTTAAAGACTCAAATTTATGCTCCCAAATTAATTTGTTAAGTTTCAGAAATTTTCCTTTGATATATGTTACAGATCAAATTATTTTGATCATGGAATGAGATATTGATCAAAATTTATTTTGGTATATTTTGATTTATTTGTTTATTTATTTATTGTATGTTTAGTATAGGGTCTATAGGGTTACAGGATCTCACTACACAGATTGGACTCATAGCGATCCTCCTGTTTTCAGCCTCCCAAGTGCTGGGATTACAGGTGTGCACCGCCATGCCCAGTCTCAATCACAGTTTCAGCACGCCCTGGGATGGGGCCAGCACAGCAGACCAGGGATCGAAACTGGCTGTTGGGTCTGCCTAAGCAGGTGCTTTATTCTGCTGAGATATTTGGCTGCCCCGATGTGTTCTTTATACACAATTTGGTGGGAAAATATTCCCTCATCAGAACCGCTTATGAAATATTACCTATGTGAGAATTCAACTCATTCTGTATATGTGGCTTTTTAATGGACTTTTCCTGTACTAAATTCACTGAATACTTTATAATTACTAACATTTCACTGGTGCTGTGGTTTTAATGTGTGTGACTCTCCAAAATTTATGTACAGTTTAGAAACAGAGTTAAAAGAGTAAGGAGCATGAGGAGATAGCTCAGTGGAATAGTGCTGGCAAGCTCAAGGTCCTGAGTTTGATCCCTGGTGCCACCCAATAAAAAGGAGGGAGATGAGTAAGAGACATGGCCTTGGGGAAAGTACTGGAAGCTGAGAGAAACACTCACCAGACATCAGATCTGTCCTTGCCTCTACTTTAAACATTCCACACAGCACAAGGAGGGGGAATAAGTCTCAATTTTTTAATTTTCTTAGTCTCAGACATTTTCTTCTAACAGAAAAAATGCACAAAAATAAACAATTATCATGATCCCATGACTACAGTTATTTCATGTACTGAAAGATCAGAGTCTGTGACCAATTGTTAATGTATGTATCTATGTGTTACTCTTCATGTGTACTTGTATGATTATGATAACATATACTAAGTTGTGAGTATATGACTATGTTAATTACAATAGACGGTTACCATGATTAATAATTATGGTAACATAGACTATGTACATCTATATCTATATTCACTGTGCATATATATGTAGTCTCTGCCAGTTATGAAATTGTCATTGCTAAGCTTAACCCGACACTACTCTATTTTTAGCCTCTCAGAGCTCAGAATTATAAGATTCCACCACCATGCATTGCCTCCACCTATCCTACTTTACATTAAAATTTCTCCTTTAAAACTTGATATTTCTATACAAATATAAAATTAATTTACTTAATTTTCAAGATGTAGGTATTTTGATTAAGTTTTAATAAGTTGAAATCTAAAATATTGAGACAAATTTCAGTAAAATACCATATTTTTCAACATATTCACTTCTCTTCTTCATACATGTTATAAAAGGTTTTATGTTGAGGATTAAAACTTAGGGGTAGGTCTGGAGAGACATTTTTGCAGTCTAAGTGCCTGCCTGGCAAGAGCAAGGACCAGAGTTCAGTTCCCAGTTCTGAGGTGTGCCATGCTAACCCTGAGACCTGGCTAGGTGGCATACGTCTGTGGTCCAGTGCTGCCGAGGCTGAGACAGTAGGACCACTACAAGTCTGCACTGCTTAGTGAGACCCTGTGCAAAATTAATGAATAAATAAAGGATTTTTAAAAGCTTGGGGGTGAGCTTATCTGTGGTTTCCTCCTTTTATATATGTACTACAGTTTATTCATGCACTGAAAGATATCTTGACATTGTTCAACTTTTGAAAATTCTGAATAAATCTGCTATAAACATTACTATGCATGTGCTTCATTTTTACTTATTTTGGCAAATGCATAGGTGCGTGTTTGACACACTGTATAATTAGAGTATGTTTAGCTTCACAAGAAACTGCCACTCTGTCTTCCTATGCGATTATCCATTTTGTATTCAAACTAACTCATAAATTCCCAGTTGCTCCATGGTCTCCCCAGTTGTTTGTTTTCTCGCTGGGATTTTATTTATTCAGATACATATTCAGTGGTATTTCAATGTTCTTTAAATACAATTCTTTCATTGCATAAATGATTTTGAACTTTTTGAACTTATTTTGGGCATTTCTTCACATGCTTTATTTGTTATGCTTGTTTGTAATCTTCTCTTGTAAGCCATTTGGACATGTTTTAATTGGGTAGTTTGCTGCTATTTTTGGAATTCCTGACATATTTTTGAAGGAAGTCATTTCTCATATGTGTTTTTTGGAAGGGTTCTTTTATCGCCCAGAATGTAGACTACTTACAGAATGAAATGAGTCATGAATATGGTGATTTCCTTTTTTCATCAAATGCTACTGAGCTATGATACTTGTTCCTTAATAAGTTTTCATTGACTAGATAAATATAATATTAAATACACTAACTCTCTCTCCTCTCTCTCTCCTCTCTCTCTCATTTATATATATAATATATAATATTATATATATATAATATATGAATATATTATTTATATATATATATATAAATGAGAGAGAGAGGAGAGAGAGAGGAGAGAGAGAATTAGTTAGTTAGCTAGTTAGTTAGTTGATTATGGTAACATTGTATACATACTATCAGTATGCATGTGCTTGGTTCTAATGGTTCTTATATCATTGATGTTTTGTTAGGTTTATTTTTCTATTAATTTGTATAATATACATATATGAATAATATAATTATTCAATATATTTCACAATTCTTTAGCATTTTATTCATTACTAAAACAGTTCACTGTCTGTTTTGATCTTCAGTGCTCTTCAACATCAAATCAAATTCCTCCTCTACAATTTCAGAAAGAATTTTAAGGCAGTGCTAAAATTCCCTGCTCCTTTTTGTATGCACCTAGCATAATGCTCTCCTGTGAAATGTGCAGAAATTGTAAATGTGATTTAATATCACTCCTATGGGTTATATACTTTCAATGGACTTTGGGATTTATGAAAAGAGAGATTATCCATGCAGACCTACCATTATCAGGTAGGCTTTTAAATGTTTTGTGTTCTTCCTGCAATACTGTTTGCAGATTGAGAGGGGGAATTGGTGAGTTTAATTTGTAAAGAACTAAAGGATATCTTTGGGAAAAAAAGAGAGCTGGAGTTGATAAGAAGTGAACATGGGCTTTCAGTGCTATCAAATTAAGGAACTGAATTTTGCCAACAATCTGAGGATGCTGGAAAAAGGGCCTCAAGATACAGACAGAAATAGAATGAACTATCACAATACTGTCACTTCTGAGATCTGGAAGGAGAAAGTTATGTCAACCATTGCAGGACCCCTGGACTACAAAGAGAAAGCGAATTTATGTTGTTTAAGGATGTTACATCTGCAACACGACAGAAGTAATAGAGCCAATGCAAACGTTATTTCATGTCAGTCAGGATCTCCAATCTGTGGACCAATTATAACAAACTTTATATTGAATCAAATCTCTGTTTTTTTGCACACAGTGGATTCCAATGTTCATACATGACTTTTCATTATTTTGTCTGTTGTTCCACCTATTTTTCAAAGCTCAATTTAACCTGTGGATAGTAAATATCTTAAAGATATATTAAAATATTAACTATCCATATATATAGCCATCTTTGTGGTTTATGTAATGTTTACTTTTTTTGTGCAGGGTCTCACTCCACAGCTTGGATTTATAATGATCCTCCTGATTTCTGCCTCCCTAGTGCTGGGATTACAGGCATGCACCATCACACCCGGACTGCATCACAGGCTCAACACACATGGGAGTGGGGCCAGCGCAGCATGTGATGCCAGAGATCAAATGCTGGCCCCTGCCTTTCTCATGTCTTCTTTGGTCTTTGATGATACCATAAATTAGGCACATTTTCCTATAATATAAATAATAGATAATAGATATTCACAGTAGTTGGGTAATTCATACTTTTCAAAATTATCTCAGTATAAGAAAGTTCTAACCTCATTTTATATTACCAAGATGTAAATAGCATTCATGTAACAAAGTATATAATAATAAATAGCATTATATAAGAAAGTGATATTATAATTAAACATATCAGTGCATATATATACATATATGTATATAAAATATACTTATAATTTAAAACTAGTTATTTAAACTCAATTTTAGTACTTGCAGATAACACACTTTTCTTTAAAATTATTTCTGGGTATGAAAGTTACTTTGTCAAAGTGAATTATTAACTTTAATTTGCTTCTCATAGTATGTTTATTGAATCAATATAATTGTTTTTTGTTGAAAAATCTAGTATAATTATTTTTACCATCCTACTGTAACTTTTGTATGATTTTCCAAATTTTAGAAAACATGCTTCTCTATATTTTATTAAATATAGTTGAGCAACAAAACATATTTTTATCCTTATTTTAGATCTAATAAATACATTTATATGCATAATTGGCTAATTTATAATAACTGAATATCTTGATCTTAGAACTTATTTTCACATCATTCTTGGAGACTATACTTACACAGCCCTTCAGTAATACTTATTTTTCTTCCAATGATTATAATTGTTTTACAGATATTTGAAGTGATAAAATTTAAGAATCATGAAGCAATTTGGAATTTTATGTTTATAACTAAAATGCTTTAGAAAAATTAAAACTCAGTCTAAGGTGTTGCTGTTCAGCATATAAATGGGTTTTCACTGACCATATAATTATTTTTATTTGATTACATTTTGTTCTATTTATACTTTTTAAATAATAAACTCTACCTTCTAACTAGACTTACTGGTAGTGTTTTCTAGAGTGCTTTAGCATAGTATTAGTGAAATGAAAGTTTTACAACCCTGTCTTGAAACACGTATGCATGAAATATCTAAGAAATTAATAGCACACTGAGATGACTCATATGAAGTTGTCAAAGTAATAGACATTTGACTATAACATCATATTTGATGGTTTTCTTTCATGATCCACTAGATTTTGTTTTGTTTTTTGCAGTACCATGTATTCAACTCAGGCCACTGCACTTACCAGGCAAGTGTTTATTCTACTGAGCTATTTCCCAGGGCCCTACAAAATCTTCCTATGTTTTTAAAGAAAAAAAAATATGGCTCATTTTATGACTAAAGAAGCATACCAAAAAACAGCACACTGTCTTATGAAAAATAAAATGGGAATATCTTCTATCAGAAGGACAGAATCTACATTCCCAAACACAAAATTTAAAGTAAAGTATGTCGTACATAAGCAATGTGTGCTGCTTTAGAGGGTTTCTCTCTGCGGAATGAAACCTGGAGCAGGACAGTTGTCCATTTATTTTTTTAACATGATAAACTTCAACAGGTACATCCAAATTTGCTGCCATAGTTGACCAAATTATAGTCTGAAAAAATAAATAAATATTTGTAACTGTTGTTGTATTGTTAGCAACATATGTGGGCCAATAATAATATCTAACTGTCTTTCTTTTGCATTCTCCTGAATCCTAACAAAGTTGAACACTTCATATATTGATTAGCCATCATATATTTTCTTTGGTACATGTTAAATCTCTTTCCAAAGATTCATACCCTTCTGATTTCTTTTGCTTACTTTTTATGTCTAGCCATGATTTGAACATATAATGTATGTGTTACAAATAATATTTTTACTCTCTAACTTGATTTTCATTTTCTCAATTGTATGTTGCTGTATGTTTTATAATAAAAGGTTTAGATAGGTAAGTGTTTCTAGTATGTACTAGTTTTGAGGTCTAAAATAAAAATTCAAAATGCATATCTGTATATAGAATGCATATTCAAACATGTCATTCATACTCTCTTCTGACAGTATTTTTTGTTTAATCTCTTTACTTTTCTCTAAAGTGGTAATTCATGACAATAATTATCACATAATAAATATATGTGGATTACTGAATTAGACCAAAGCCAGTTATTGAAAAGTTTGTTCTCTCTTTACTTCTCATGATTTATATTTTTCCCGTATACTAAAAATCCACATATCTGTTGCTCAGTTTCTGTGCTGTATATGCTAATGAATGCAGTACTGTGAATTTCTGCAGCTTTCAAATATCACTTTTGATTGTAGCTGATCTTCCTACAGTGTCATTTTTACTTCTTTTCATTTCTTAGATATTAATTTTAAATAATTTTTTTTCAATTTCACATGGATCTCCATATATATGTATGTAAATAGTGCAAATATGGAGTTGGGCATGGTGAGCACTTAGAAGGTTTAGGCAGGAAGATCTTTGAAAGTTTGAGACCAGCCTGGGCTACGAAGTGAGCTCAAGGCCAGCCTGAGTTCTATCAAGATGCTGTCTCACAAAAGGATAAAAAATAAAAATGTAATGCAAATATACACATGTACAAGTTTGAGTGCAACGTTATAAAATATGTAAATTTAAATTGATAGAAAATGATAAATATTTGAAGATTCAATTTTGAAATATACATCCATATATGAAGGAACTTTTTATTTTTCTAATGTGTCAGAGTTTATTATATTTTCTTGCTAATTTAGATTTTTTTATTCTTGAATATTTTGATGCTGTTTCTAATATTTTAGAACTTCATACTCCTTTCTGCTAATCATATTTATAAATTATTTATTTTATGAGTATATTTCTAAATGTGGGCCTTTTTATGTTGTAATAGTAGCGTTTACATTTAAGTATAAAATAATTTATAAATTATTGTGTTTATTTTAATAAATTTTCTATAGAACCTCACTGATGTGTACAATCATAGATATTATATAAAATTGGTGGTGCTTATTACTGTACATTTAGCATAATGATTTTGCAATAATTTGTCTGACAGAAGGAAACATGGTGCTGAGTGGAAGGAAAAAAAAACTGTTGCTTAGCAATCAAACCACTCAACTATTAAAACATAGCCTTTAGTAAATTAATGAATATTAGTATGTTATGAAATGAGGAAAACTATGGAGTGATTCCGAACACCACCAACAGTGAATGTTTTGGTTACTTGTAAGTCCAGTTAAGCCCACCGACACTCATCACCACGCCCCCCTTGTCTGACTCCAGCTGCTTTGCTGTTTGTCCCAGGAACTGCTGAGGCCCTATCTTCAAAGTCATAAAAGAGTGTGAACGCTAATATTAGAGGTCTAATAACATGACCTTCTGACCTCACGAAGGCTGTGTGGGGAAAATTATATTTCTTATTGTATAGGCAAAGTATTTAAATACCTTTAAAATGTCTGAGATAGTTCAACTATGTATATAAACTGGTATTGTCATAAAGTATTTTATATCACATAATACACTTCTGTAAGTGTCAGAAACTTAAAACACAGGTATACATGTAACCCTATCATACTGTCTCTATATGGAAATTTCATCGACCCAGAAGAGTAAAATTAAATACACTATATTTAATGGGTTTAATAGTCATATATATATATATATATATATATATATAGTCTCCATTCATCTAGTTTTACTCTCCAACACAATTATCATATTGATCACCGCAGCTTTAATACGTCATGAACTGTATTCTCAGGTGTTCAAATTGGTGCTGCTGCAGAGTTAGATTAAGCATTAGAGGTCTCCATATAAATTTTAGAATAAGGTGCTAGGAACATGGTTCATTGGCATAAGTGCCAGCTTGGCAATGCAAGGTCCTGAGTTTTAATCCCTGGTATGACCCTCCAAAAAATAAATTTTGGAATAATTTTGTTGGTACTTAAGAAACAACACTCCTGGATTTTTATGTAGATTCCACTGAAATTCAAGTAATTGATATTTCTTCACATGTATATTTTATGTAATATTCGGGTGTGCCAATTATATGTACTAGGAACTAACATGATTACAATATTGTGTTAAAGAAAGTGTACGAGCTGCATGAGCAAGCAATTGTGGGTTCGACTTCTTGATTATTCACTCATATAATTTATCTATGAATTTTTCTATGTTGAATTATCACTCAACATAATTTATCTGTGTTGTCTAAGAACATTTGAACCACTCAACTCATAGCAAAACGGGAATATACAATTTAACATTAATTTCATATATTTTAACTTAACACATAATATATTAAAATTTCTTATTACTGGGTTTCAATTAATGAGAGAGTAGGGTAAAAAAATAATTGTTCCTAAAATAATAACATGAATGGACGTATTATTAGTGATAGCAGTAGCAGTAGCAGAAATATTTTGTGTGTTGAAGGAAAAATGAGAGACATCTTGCTTTGGTTCAAAGTCTAACATTTTATGGTCTCTCTCGACAAAGATGACTCCGAAACAAGCCAAAAGTAGTCAAACCTTTGCAAAGAGACATAATAACAAAATGGAAACCCAGATGAAATTTATATCATCCAAATCCATTTTTTCTATCAAAATCTTTCATAAAATTTTGTCTACCCAAATAATTTCCCTTGACTCATTCTCAGCTGAATAATACATCTCTTCCACTTACCTTTTAATTTATCATTTTTTGGCAGCTCATTATTTGGAGTGTATGTCAAACTTAGTGGAAATTCATACTTGAGCATTGATAACTCTGGCAATTCTCCGATTTATCTACTTAGTGTCAGACACTGAGCCTGCTGACAGCAGATATACTATTTAGTGATCACAGTAGCACAGGACTCAACTTGATGAGATATTAACACTGTTAGACATAAGGGAGAATTAATGACTGTTTAAGTCGTCTGGAAGTGTATCTTCATGTGGATCTCTCCCAGCTAGGTAATTATGCAAAATATCTGAAGTAATAGAAGAGGTCTACAACCAATGAACAATATACATAAAACAGGAAATTGTGTTCTTTATCTTGGATATTATTTGGAGAACACATTGGGATCATGCAGCTTTCTTCACCATTTGTCTTCTTGAAAGTGTGGTGTATTAAAATGTGATACTCAGAATTATATAAAAAATACTTTGATGCATAAATGTGTTCATCTATTAGTAAATGTCACATAAATTGTGTATATCAGGGAATAAATATCAAATTAATTGAGGGATGGCCAAATAGATCAACAGATTAAAGTGCCTGCAAAGAGGCAAAGGGGGAAGGGGTTTGATTTCCTGGTATGCAGTCCTGGCCCTGCCTGTGGGGTGCACTGTGACAGCAATTGAGACTGGGCGTGGTGGCACACCAATGTAGTCCCAGCTCTTGGGAGGCTGTAAACAGGCAGATCACTACAAGTCAGATATAGTAGTGAGACTCTGAACAACCTGTAGACCCTTCCCTAAAATACAAAAAAGAAAAGAAAAGAAAATTAGTTAATGGAATTTAGTTTGAAATTAGGTTTTAACATTGAATTTTTCATAGGAAAATATAAATACTGTAAGTAATAATATTAAAATTTACAACCTTTATGAGCTGGGAATATTGTGATGTTTATTCCCTTGGTCATCAACTTGACTGGATTTAGAGATGCTTGAAGATTGGTAATACACAATTCTGGGCATGCCTATGAGGGTGTTTCCCAAGACAACTGGCTTGGGTTTCAGCTAATTGATGCTGCACCTTCCTTGGGAGGATACCCCCTGATGGGCTGGGCGCATGATGGAGCAAAAAGCATGACAGGGTGGAAGCTGCATTACTGCCTTGCAGTTATCAGAAACAGGCTTCTTTAGCCTTTGAATACAGACTCACAGTGAGTCCAGCAACTCTCTGACCTTCAGCTTTGCAGCAAGGTTGCATCATTAGTCCCTCTTGTTCTAAGACCTCTAGCTTCTTGGGCTAAGCAGTTGCTGTTCTCCCTGGTTCCCCAGCTGGGAGCTGACTATTGTAGGACTATCCAGCATTTAAGTGTAAGTCAATCCAATTCTTCTTGCCAACTTTACATTGCTTTGAGAAATCCCTGGAAAAAAATCAGTTAGTGAAGGAAATAGTTATCTTACTTCATGATTTCATAGGTTTCCATACATGGTCGGCTGGCTCCGTGGCTTATGTGACAATTGTGAGACACAGTATCATGACTGAAGTGGATGGTAGAGCAAAATGCTCATATCGTGGTGTCCAGAAGGGAAGAAGGAGGAGAGAGAGATCCCTTCCTCAAGTGACCAAGCCCCTCGAACTGGGCCACACTTTCCAACATTTCAACTAAATCCCAATAGCATCACCAACTAGGGATCAAGCCTTCTTCCACACACAAAATACTTTTGTGGACATTCCAAATTCAAACTAACAGAAATACATTCCTTTTATAGTCATGTGACAAGGTATTGTTTCTGGCGTTCGAGAAAAACTAATTAATGTGTGTATATTGATATCTTATTGAATAATATAGTTACATTATAATACTTGCATGGAATACAGTAGATATCAGTGCTGTGCTTTGCTAAATAGAATATTTTATTTACTTAAGTCCCGTGAAAGACATTTTAGTATTCATTAATTTTAAAAGGTTATTGTGCATATATTGTCAATCTGAATAGAAATTACACTGAAACTGAAACTTCAACCTACTTCATAGCTTCAATATAATTAATAAAGTATAGTGTAAAATTAGTTGTCTCTAATTTATTTTGGAGAAAGAGTAAAATAATTGAAATTTGATGGATGTATGTTTATAAAATTTAAAATGGACAAAGATTGAAAGTACATTTAATTTGCAGTTGTTATCATTAAAAAGAATGGGGAGCAATATTCAAAAGGAAAAGAATGAGGCGGAGGAAGAAAGGAGGAGGAAAGAAAATTGGGCCAAAAATGGAAGAAAGAAAAGCACGAAGGAGGAAGATTCTTTTTGATGAATCAGAGAGCACAGAATTTCTATAATACTGAAATAAGAACTGGTGATTTTTTTCTTTCTTTCTTTCTCTCTGCTTTCCTCTTATCTTCCTTCTTTTCTGTTTTACTTTGTTACCAGTTTTTAATCATCTCTCACTGTTTTCTCACAAATATTGGACTTACAATCCTAGACACATATTTCTTATCATGTCTGCCTTGAAAGGAAAGAAGTGAATATAGATCACAATGAACAGTTAAAGATAGCTTGTACTGAGTTCATGATTAGGATGCATTAGAACCATTGGAGTCCCCAGATCATGAGTTACTTCAGTTTTTAATTAATATTTTAATCTCCCTATTTATATGTTTTTTAAATAAAGCAGGACTAAAATGAACAACATTGCACAGACTCACATGGCAATTATTTAAGTATTTATTTTGTTATTTGAGCTCACTAAGACATACCCAGGGTATATTGGTCAGGGTTTTAATTAGAGGAACAGATATAAGATAAGCAACAGATATTAACAAAGATATACAATGTATAAGAAATTACAATATTGGCTTACAACAGTCAGCCACAGAGTCTGATGAGGGAGTGTGCAGAGGGAGTCTGCACACCCCAGACTAAAGAATTCAGTCCCAAGGTCTGAAGCTCACTGCTGTGCTCCATG
>NDGN011390501.1:0-19744 GCA_002564285.1 Tympanoctomys barrerae
GCGCTTCTTTTAACTTTTGGACTTGCCTCGTTGTCATCTGATTTTTGAGCTACAACAGTTCTCTCCTTAAAATCTCACTAAAGGACTTAAAACCCTTTAAATCTCCTTAAACATCAATTAAAGGACTTTTATTATGTCAGGTGCAGCTCTCAAACTTTCCTGGGGAGTAGGTGGTGGAGGATGAAAAGATGAGAACAAGAGATAGAAAACAAAAGCTTTGGTCAGGTGGAAGCCACACTCCTAATGAGAGAAAAGAGCTGCTCAGGGCCTCAGCACCTTTATGCATACAATGGGCCGGTTGATGTCACGTGACACCCCTCTGCCTATCAGCATGTTCTCTTGTTTCTCCTCAGACTCTGCACCTTCTTAGGGCGGGACTTGCTTAGCCCCACACATGTGATTAATCTCCAGCTTCAGCCACTCCCAGGATTGCTCTACATGGTGAAGCAAGGTCTCAGTGCATGACGTCCGTTGCATACATATACAGGATAAGCACTATAAGGGCTAATTCTTTTTAATCTTTGCACTCTAATCAAGCTGTGCTTGCTATTAATGAGAACCGACATACTCTGTCTTATTATTGTAATCCAAACACACAATGTGAATCATTTTTGTTTTCCCTTACTAACTACTGCCTAGCTGTATATAAAGAAAAAAATCAATTCTTAAATTAAGGCATTAATAATGAATACTGCAAGAGTGCACAGACACATGTTACAGCATGTTTCAGTCTATAAACAATATGCTAAGTAGAGAAGGCCAGTTAGGAAAGGTCACGTGTTATCAGAATCCATTGTGGAATGCCCAGAAGAGCTCCATCCACACAGAGGGAGTTGACTGGTGGTTGCCGGGGCATGGAGGCAGTGGTACACAGGGAGTGGCCACTAATGAGCATGGGATTGGAAAAGATTTTTTGAATTAGTGGGGTTTTGTCTTAGGTGGATTTGGTAAATATTAATGAACCACTGGACTATACACTCAAAAAATGAATTTTATGATATATGAATTGCTTCCCAAGAAAAAGATAAATGGTTCACAAACATTTCTGAAACTTTAAAATTCCACTTCATCAATCTTAAAATTCATGTTCTTGTATATGTTATGACTAGAATTTGTACATTAAAAATAGGTGTTTTTTTTTTTTTTTTTCCTCAGGGTATCCAAAGTAACATTATGTCCTAAAATTGATCACACCTTAAAGTTGATAAAATACCATCTATTTATACTTTTACTAACCATTATATACAAAGCAGGCTTTGGAAATTTGCACTCCAAAGAACTTACTACAAACAAATAATTATTGGATTGATTCTTATTTCAAGATATTTAAACTACATCTACTCAATAAATAACAAGTTTTGATTGGTAAAGACGAGAACTGTTGCACATTTTTATATCACAGCTTTTTAAAAACTTTCTCCAAAGGAGAGGGCTCTGTGTGCTCTCTGTTGGGGCCTGAGTGGGCTGAGACAGATCTCAAGGATGTAGTGTGAAGGAAATGATTCCAAAAAACGCGAAAGTCACGCCCCAGGAGACCTGATGGCTGAAGATTCCTATTTCTCCTGGGATGCTGGCTCAGGGGGTAGCCAGTCGCTTTGGAAATGCAGTTATTTTAAGACTCCCAGCTGAAGAGGTGACATGTGGCTACTGTCTGTGTCCCAGTTGACAGCCTGCACCCACTGCCCATCCTTGTGAGTGGCTGCATGCTTCCCAGGCAGCCTGTACATGCCTCCCTGTACACATCCCGTACATGGGTCCAACTACACCTGTGTGCAGCCCCCCTGAGAAACCTGCCCGCTTGAGTCCTCCGATTCGTGGTCCAGGAAAACCATGAGCAGAGTAAGAGCTGGTTCATACCACTATATCTGAGGTGAATTTGTTAGGCAGCAGTAATTGTTAGAAAAAAGGCAGAGGAGAGAAGCTCACAATTCCTTCAATAGTGGCTCACCCGGCCAACACAGCAGCCAGGACAGACGGAGAACACATCTCACATGTTCTCCATGAGACATGTTGACCACTGTTTTCTAATTGGCTCAGACCCACTGCAGCTCTTTGTTTTCCTCAGCTCTATGAGGCTGCTCCACTCTCTATCAGTACACGACATCATGTGTGCTGAGAGGAATGCAAATTTATTTATTTATATATTTATATATTTATTTATTTATTTTTGGTGGGACTGGGGATTGAATTCAGGCTCTTGAACCAGGCAATCACTGATTCTACTGAGCTATCTCCCCAGCCCCAAACTTTTTAGGCAAATTTATTATTTATAAATATATAAAACCTTCGTCCACACTAACAGTGGTTTCTTTCCATTGTTGTAGGCTCATATGTCTCTACTAGACAAATTATAAACTTGCCATTTGTCGGGTATATAGTTAATAAAACATTATTCAGTGCCAATAGGAAATACTTCTCTAATTAGAACATGCATTATTTTGGATTCAATGTTTGGAGTAACTGGAAGATATCTTATTACCTAATCTGGGAACTTTTAACATTAAAGTTTTGTAGTGTTTGGGGCATATTTTTCACTATCAAACCCCCCCAAAGAAACCAAAAACTTAAACTTTTCTTGATCTAAAATGTCTCCCCACTTTTAAAAATTAATTAATTAATTTATTTATTTATTTGGTACAGGGCCTCAGTAGGCAGCTCAGACTCTAGTGATCCTCCTGTCTCAGCCTCCCCAGCACTGAGATTACAGGTGTGCACCACCAAACACAGTTTTAGGCTGGTACAACACATATGGGGCTCCAGGGCCTGCACGACATGCAGTACTAGGGATGGAATTTGTATCCTGGCACTTGCCAGGCATGTACTGAGGCTGACAAGCCATCTCCCAAGCCCTAATGTCCCCCTTTTTAAGGTATTACCTTAAATTCCTCATTTCCTATTATTTTCTTTTGTACAAACAATGTGCCAGCCTAAGAAAAATCTGCCATATGGTATCATATAAGTCACTTACCAAACTTTGAGGTTCTGTGTGTGGAAAAGTTGCCTCAAAATATCTGTGAGCACATACTTTACAGGTTTTCTAGACTTCACAGTTTTGCATAAGTGTCCAGCTATAAATAACATTTTCCTCTGTAGAAACACATCACCATCCTTCATGCACTTGATTTTTTTTTAACACTTTTATCATCAGGGTATCTTCTCTACATATTTGTCCCCATAGTTTTTCTGGAATAGATGCTTAGCAAATGACAACAAGGCAGAATGAATCAATAAGTGTGACTGTAAGTAAATACAATGTTTAATTTAGTTTTGTCTGTCTCTTTCCTTAGAAGTTCATATGTTTCTGAAATTTCCATCATAAATTGAGTTGTTACCTTGTGATACATAATAATGTGGTGTGATAGTGAACTGATAGTGTGAATTTGAGTAAGAAATGCCCAAATAAACTAGCTAGGCATAGTTCTGGGTGTGGCTGTGAGGATTTACTGAAGCTGTGCAGAGATTTACTGACCTGAGTAACAGCAGCCAATGGGCTTGACGCCTGAATGACACCAAGAAGGAAACTGGATTCTGTTTCTTTGGAAGAATTCCCAGCCTTCCGTGGGATCCTACACATCTCCAGTGTGCTAACAGACCTTCTGCACTCTTCCACAGCTGAGTGGTCACTGCAGGCCAGTCTTGTAAAGTCTTAAGAATTTATATATCTTACATTAAATGTTTCTCTACTAAGCGCTGACTGGCCCACTCAGTTATCACCACAGCTTGGAAGACTTAACCACCTGTTTCTCTATGAAATGAATATGCTGATGTAATAGGTCTGTGTCAGGAACTATTAGAAAGATTGTGTCTGAGAAGGTCCCAACTGCCTTACACTTTAAGAGGTCTGAATCTTTGTAACAAGCTCCTGGCAGGACCTTCACTGTTCTGCCCACCAGGCGCCTTGCTGAGCCCTCCTTCAGGGCACACTATGCCTGGGCAGCCCTCTGGCCACATGACACCACACAGTGCAAACTCATGCGTCCATTCAGAAAAGCCTTCGTTGGTCACTCTCCATACTGTACCCCTGTTTTCTGCAAGAGCACCTCCTTTCTTTCCTTCTCTTTTTTTCAAAGTTCATTGTCACTTGGCTAATCTCTTACTCTTTGTAATGCCAGCTTCAAGAAGGAGGCAAACTTGTTTTTATCTTTTCCCATTGCCTCCTATCTCTATTCAGATTGCCTGCAGAAAGGAAGCACTCGGTGTTCAATAGTCATAAGAGTAGATCAGCAGTGAGAGGAAACCCAGCCTCACACACCTCACATAAATCAACCGCAAAGCCAAGCTATGTGTGTGACTGCATTCTTTGTAAGGTTGCTTGCCCTCATACTTGCCCTTCAAGGCACACAATCCTCATTTCCTATCTTCAGATGAGTTGACAGCAACACACACCAATGACTTAATTTCTGCACAACAAGTGACAGCATTAGGCTCTGTACTCACAGTCATCGGCTTCCAAAGCCCCATCTTACCCTCACTGTGCCCTACCACTCAGGGTACATTACCTCCGACTCCCATCATATTTCAAGAGGAGAACTCATTTCAAAGAAAACCTAAAACACAGAAAGCTGCAACACTTTATAAGGTATGTAGAAATAGGTTATATCTGTGTTTCTAAATTGACCCTTTTACATTGTTCTTCCATCTAAATGAGGGACTCGTGTCACTATGTAGGCTGCATTTCTACAGGGTATTATGAATAGGCTACTGGGAAAAGAGAGGGAAAGAGAAGGAGTGGAAGAGGGAGAAGGAGAAGGAAAGGGAGGGAGAGGGAGGGAGGGAAGGAGGGAGAGAGAGAGAGAGAAGCACAGAAAGGGAAGAGAGGAAGTAGGTGAAGGAGGGAAGGAATAAAAAGTGAGAGAAAGAAAGAGGAGAAAAATAAAAGAAAAATTTCTTTCAGAGGTGTCCTGAGTACAAAAATAACTATAATAATGATGAGACGCTAAATGAAGTTCTTGGTGGGGGAGCTGCTCATTAGCTCAGTTATATAAGTGCCTGCTTAGGTAAAGCAGTAAGGCTCAGGATTCTGTGGTTCAATCCCCAGATCCTCAGGCCTCACCAGACCTGCCCTTATGGTATCCTGAGCCAGAATATATATATATATATATATATATATATATATATATATATATATATCCAAATGAAGTTCTGGAAAATTAAGCATACTGAGAGAACCATTGTAGGAGAAAATAATTCAGTTTAATGTTTGGATAAATGAAAACAGAACTTGTGTCAATATAAAATGGACTAAACTGTGAAGTCACCATATTTCTACATTCACATAATTATTGTACACTAAATATTAATAAGAATAAGTGGTCAGGAGACAGACTACAGTCCCTCGTCTCCTCTCGTTACTTGTACAACACCCTGAAAATCACTGGCAGCCTGAATTTCCAGTTCCTTTGTCTCTACACATTGTCTAGACTGCATGTCCGCAATGCTGCTGCCAGGGTTTTCTCTGAGCAAATGGTGGATAACCTCAAAATCTGTCACTTTCAGTGTTACAAATCATTGCCTCTGAGCATCTGAAGTGGAATTCCCAAGGGAAGGAGAAGAAGGCACAATTAACAAGGGCTTGCTTCGCTATGAGCTTGGAAAGAGACACTGACAATATCTACTGTCCTGGCTCACATAGTGATGGGCAATGAGGTATTCTGAAATCAATGGCTTGCAAGGAGAACTTTCAGCTAGCATTACCTCTAATGCTGTTCGAGGTATTTCCTCTATGTGCCCTGAACAAGTTTCAGGGATTTACATATACATGTTCCATGATTAATGCAAAGGTATCAGTCTTCATCTGAAAATATCCTGCATCCCCCAAAACTCAGATATGTCAATAAATATAATATAATGGCTATTTAAAAAATGTAGATAGCCTTAGCCTTTAAGTCACCCTGTTTTCCCATGAAAATTATTCCCATTCATGTTTCGTCCTGTTGGCAATGACCTTAACTCTAGGACAGGTTCCACAGTATGATGTTATTTGTCACCGCACATTATTCTTCTATTTCTTACATGCATTTTGAAATGTGGACATAGTATTATTAGTGATAGGACGATACCAATTGTTTTTAAAGTCCTCTATTGCAGAGTTAATGGATGCCCAAAGCAGATGCAAAAAAAGATTCAAGAAGATCCAGTCTAATAGGAATAAAACCATTCTCAAACCTGTTATGTAAGTTAACTTGCCAGTCTACCCAGGGCCTCATCATTTGTCAAAATGTGTACTAATACTCTAAACAACAAGATTGGGACAGCACCAAAGATAGGACAGGACCATCCATGAAGATTCCTTCAGTCTGAAACTTTTGTCTTTTCCTATTCTACACTTCAGGGGCCAGGGAGATGGCTCAGTGGAATAAGTGCTTCCCTGGCAAGCGTAAGGGTCTGAGTTCAATCCCCGGTTCCAAAAAAAAAAAAAAAAAAAAAAACAACCAAAAAAAATTCTTGTTCACTATTCTACACTTTTCTGGCTTTGTTCCAGCCATCACGGCCATCCTTCAGGTCCTCAGACAAACCCAGTCACCTGTACCTCAGGGCCTTTGCACACACTGCTATCCCTTGTATGTGTCCTTCCTTGTACACAATCCTTCAAGATTCCCCATCATGTGTTATGCTAGGCAGTTGCCAAGAGAGCCCACACCTCATCCCTTTTCTTGGGCACGTCACTTAGCAGCTGCATCAGCTGCAATGATCTCATCCCAGTTTCATGCCACACTTTAATATGCAGTTCTAATCAATGAGCAGAGACCGTGTCTCTGTCCCTCATCATATTCCACCCAACTCCTAGCCCAGTGCATGGTGGACACAGAGATATTTATTGGATGGAGGAGAAACAGACTTAATGCCCCATCCACTGCAGGACTTTATGCAGCACCTGGTCTATGCTAAAACCTTGGCTCTGCATGTCAGAGATTAAATAAATGAGATATATACAAGAATCTCAGTGCACTCACAGTGGGGATTATGGCATCAAATGTAAAACCTAGGGTCTCTCCCTTTAAGACATGCTTTTTAAATATTTTAATTTGGACTCCACCAATGAACTTTAATAGACTCCAGTGGTGGCATGTACCATCTGAACTTTTGCTGAGCAAATATTCAGAAAAAATTACCTCTGAGAATCCTTTCTATCACACATGCTATTTTATGTAACAAAGTTCATCTCTGTTTAATATTCATTATGCTCATCTTTCCATTTGTTCAGTCATGTATGCTAAATATAGCATGATATGATGAAGATATGTAGGTCCAAAGTACGGTAGTATACATCCACATTCTAGCTTCTCTACTTAGTTGCGCAGCTTTGGTGAAGTTACGACTCTGATGTTCTGGTCATATAATTGAACAGCATAAAACTAACATGTGCGCTATCTGGTGAGCTTTTATTAGGATCTCATAGACCCCAGGATTGATCAATACCAGGCTGCTGTTGCCTCTTCCTGAGGTCCCTCCAAATCCACAAGGTGCTATGCTGACCTAGCTGTGTGCTTGGGCCCAGTGTTCTTTTGGAGCAGTGCTACATAGCTCTGGGAAAGCTTTTGAATTTAAATGAAATAACTCTTCTCTCTAGTATGTGCTCAGAACAACCCTTCATGAAAACCTTTAACGTCTTCTCTTCACTCGTGACATATGCCTAGAAAGAAAAATCCTAAGACACTGGAAAGTAAACGGTTCTAAGCATTAAGGGAGAGATCGTTCTTGGCCTAAGAGTTAGTGTGATTCTTCCCTAAGAGTTAAGCAATTAACCTCATAATTTAGGTACATACACCTCAGGTGGCAAAGCAGTAATTGAGAGCATGCAAAATCCCTTTCTTCTATGTTGGTTAATCATTTGAAACCATAAATGAAGTTAATATTAGGATTAGTTTTCTCACCCCAAAGTTACAGAGGGGATGGCTAAGCCTTGAGAGATGGCAAGGTCTGTCCAAAGTCAGACTTTCAGTAAGAGACAGAAATAAGGCGGGAATGCAGGGCTTTTGAAGGAACATCTGCAGACCCCTCTTCCATCACCTTCTGGGTTTCATACTAGCAAAACCAAAGACGTTACAAAGAACTGTGCATCCTCTGGTGACTTCTCAGTCAGAGCCATAATCCCAAGTGCAGGAATCACACAAAGATTCAGAGGCCACTGTTTTCAAACTATCATTGTTTTCAGATCAAAAGCCCATGCTTTTGATCATGTGCATTAAAACAGATGTCACTGGACAAAAATGTTTAAATTTCAAGATTCAAAAGTGATTTTGAAATAAGTATACCCTTTTCAAGCGCTGGCAGAAGAGTGACACCTAATCTATAAATCATAGTACAATCTGCTTAATTCTGCTTAATGCATGTCTGGAAGCGCTGTTGCCAATTAATGAATCTTACAGATAGTTAAGTGACACGCAATGTTGGCAAAAGTGTGGTTTTGATGAATGGGGGAGGGGCATGCACACTCTAGTGCTGAGGACAGGAGGTAGATGACAGTCTGGGGCCTACTCTTGGGTAGATGATGAAAATGTACATGAGGTTTGAAGGGGGTTGCTCACAGCAGCAGAGCTCTCAGTGAGAAATGGAGAGATATCATCAGGTCAATTATTTTATGAAGCCCTGCGCAAAATGCTTGAAAATAACTACCTAACATGAACACATCGTCACGTCTTCATGCATTTTAGACAAGGAGATGGTTTGCAAGGCTTTTCAGTGATTGCTATCTCATATTCTTGACCTCAACTTGGGAAAATTATTTCTGTCACAGGCCACATAGATCCCATTAAATGGTAACCCTGGGTAAGGATAACACTAACAGTGAGTCAACTACGTGTTGGATCATTTAAATTTCACTTATAATGAGATACAGTACAACTGCCAGTGCCATCCAGAGCTAAAGCAAAATGAAGAGACAGAAAAATAAGTACTTTGGGACAAAGAGCAGATACATAGTGATCAGTGTTCTTTTCTTTAAATTTTAAAGACAATAGAATTAAAACGCAAAGACCTGAACAAAATAAGAATGATACAGAATCTCAAAACAATAATAGGTCAGTTTTCATTGTAAGGATTTCTCCCTTGTGACAACATTCACACCTCCCTCCTGCTACAGCCCCCTTCCCACTGTAATTTCTTTTCCTCTCCCCTCCCCTCTGGGGGGGGGAGTCAACTTTATCCTGGTGACTAATGTAAGTAGAAGAGGATAAGTGTAATGAGCACTGGATCCTAACATCTGAACAAGTCATAAACATCAAACTCTAGTTTCTTTGTCTGCAGGGTCAAGTTGGACAAAGGTTAGAAACAATCATAGCTACCCATTCAGTTGAAAAAGAAACACCAGTTACCTACCAAAAAGCAGATCTGCTTATACTTAATAAATAAGCCCAGCTCTGAGCACACTATTATTTCCTTCTTAGCTCTGAATGCCAGAAAATTAACGGCTCAGTACTAAAATTAATGGAAATAATTTCCCATCTGTTGAATAATAACTACCAGCATTCTTATTTATATCATTATTAATCCTGAATTTCATGTATATCCTATTGCTTCTTTGAAAGAGACTTGAGACACGCTTGTTGCCCTTCCCTCTCCCTCCTGTCCGTTCCTTGCTTCTCTGCCCCCACCCTCCTTTTCTTCCTTCCTTCCTTTTTTATCTTTTGAGATACTGGGATCAAGCAAGGTATAGGCTAGGCAAGCACTCTCCCACTGAGATAGCTTTGCAGTACTCCAATATACTAATTAATGTCTAATCAGAATGTAAGTGGAACTTTTTAGGTGAAATGATCTATAATTAGTCTATTTCAATTGCTTTCTCCCTAACATTTTTTTCTTAAAATCTTAACATGCATATATTTTACTGTAATTAAATGAGTTCCCACACAAAAATCTATCAGCTACATTTTTAAAAGTGTTCTGCATACGAAGCTTATTTTAAGTAATTGAATGAAACAAATAAGTACATAGAAAACAAATTTTGGGCTCTCTCATTCATATTGTACTTGCCTTGATTAATTTTTTTCTTCTGTACTTAGGACAGAGTCTACAGGGTGAACAGTATCTTACTACATACATTGGACTCATAGTGCTTTTCCTTTTTTCAACTTCCCAAGCACTGGGATTATAGGTGCGCACTCCCATGCCTAGTCTCCATCTGGGTCTCAGTGTGCCCCAGGGGTGGGACCAGCACAGCACTTCAGGGATCGAACCCCAGGTGCTGCACTCTGCCTAAGCAGGTGCTTTAGTCCGCTGAGCTATCATACTTGCCTTGACTTTAAATGACAACAAGTATATGGTTTTCCAAACCTAATGTTAAGTAAAAACTTTATAAATTTTGAGGAAATCAGGTTGAATGATCTGAAAGCAAATATCGAGGGAGATTCAGCTCAAAGAAAATGAGAATATCAAATAATTCTAATATATTTTTGTTGACCGTTGACTGGATTTAGAACTCTAGACAATCTGATATTAAGAGCTCCTAGGACTTTATGGTTAGACCCCTTATAAATAAGAAAGGGAACACCTGGAAAGCTATCTCTAGCCCCTCAAAGTGTCATACATACCTGTGACCTCATGTAATAGCCTAGAGTGGAAGTACTGAGTGATCTCTGAGATCGACAGAGCTGGAATGTGATCAGAACACCAAATTGTCTCTGAGTTATCCTATGTATTCAAATTTATAAAAAATTTAATTTATATTGCATTTCTAAATAGTTTAAGTGATAAATACATGCATGTTCATGTGTGTCAAATTTTCATCAGGCTTCAGGGTCTGGCTTACTTTCTAGCTGCTTGAGAGAATCCTTGATTTACTCTGGAAAACTCACTCCTTGTGGGAGAGACTAAGTTAGAAGCCCACACTGCCCCTGTCTGAGTCAGCAAGAACTGGTCTCCATCTCAGAGTCATTTGTCCTCAAAGGGTGGGCATCCAAAACCCAGCATAGAGGGTCAAGTCATACTTGAAGTCACACAAACATCTCCCTGATGTTTCTCTTTTCAGAATCAACTCGTGAATCTGACCACATCCTCTGACCTCTCAGTTTTCTGCTCCATGTATGATTCGAGACGCAGCACTACCCATGTCCTCTGAAGCTGGACAGAAATGGAGACCCACGATCTACCCAAACCCAGTACCTCAGAAGCTGAATTTGGACAGCATTGGTATTGTACCCAATCTGTGTTCAGATGGAATTAGAGAAGTCCTATTTTCAGGCGCCTAGCATTTCTTCACCTAAAATACTCATATAGCAGGAGAGAATTTCCAGAAATGCTAAAAGGATCGAGTACAAATGAGGTGCTGAACTCAGTATCCGACATGTGCTGCAGGCTGATAAGTGGCAGCTATTTTAGCATTTGTTATTAATGCCTCTGGCAGTACCATGTATCATCATTAGCTTTATCACTTATGCCCTCCAAAATACATCTCTGTCATTGGGGTAATCATATGTATTGTGTATGTTTTGCTTCCTTCTCCTGAAGATTAAACCACATAATATTTGTCAACGATGGAACAGTGTTTCCTGTCAGTCACCCTCCCCTTTGCCTTGCCTCTTGAGGGCAGGCACCAATTTTCAACCTCTTTGCACATCCTAACTAACCTCAGGAGAATAAGCATTTGGCCAATGACACAGATGTATGGTTGGAAAATACAGTAAGTCTTGAAATACTTAGAACTTTATCACTGTGAAAGACACATTGCCATGAATTCCTGTCAAAGTTCTCCCTGCTCACACTGAAAATATTGTCTCATCATCCTTGTTACATCCTGAAGCAGCTCGGAATGGCTCTTCTGTGAGCACCCTTAGCTGGGCTCTCACTGCAATTAAGGGTGCTCTGGAAAGAGTCCTTGCTGCTTTGATATCTTAAAGCAATTCAAAATGTTCATCTTTTATGGTCATTTTTTTTCTTTGGGGAAGAAACAGAAGTTACTCAGTGCTAGTTCCAGTGAATATGGTGGAAGAGGATTCAGTGTAATGTTTTATGAGCCTGCTTTTCTGTTGACTGGTACTCAGCTGCAGCATTCACTGTATTTTTCATTATGCCTCATAAAGACAGGAAGAGGACTTTAAGAAAAGTTTCAAAAAGTGGGAAAAAATGAGATAGGTGCATTTGAAGCCAGGGGGAAGATTTTAAGTGCGATTAAGAAGTATTTCACAGTATACGCATATGAGTTCACCAGATAGGATGATCACTCTTATAAACTGTCTTCAATGCATTATAAGCCTCTTTAGATAGAAGTCTGTATTTATGAATGCTAAGCTAAATGGAAGAAATAATTAGCCAAAGCCTACATACAAGGAGCAATAAATGATAACTTACTGATGCTGCTTTAGCACATAGTTCGGTTCCTTGTTGTTATAGACTACAAGTTGCTTGTGCTCTGCAAGATCCCATTGTCTCAGCTTTTTTTTTTTGCCATTGGAAAAAAAAATACCCAACATGCAAAATGAAGAAAGGAAAGATTTATTTACCTTACAGTTACTAGAGGCTTTAGTCTATACTTGGCTGGCTCTAAGCAGAGTGGCACAGGGCACAGAGCATCCAATTTATGGCGGCGGAACAACAACAAAGGCAACAGAGAGGAAGTCTGTTTCTCTGTCTCTCTTATGTTACATTCAGGCTATTTTCCCCAGGCTGGGCGGAGCACTCACACCCATAATCCCAGCAGTACTAAAACCCATAATCCCAGTGGATCATGAGTTAATCTCAAACTCTAGAAGTTCCTGCCCCATGACTGCATGAGGCTTTAGGGGGACAACTAGACACAAAGCATAACATCCATATACTTAAAACGAAAACCTCCATAGAATACTATTATCAGTAGAGCTTTTAGAAATTCATTAGTTGAAAAAGTGGGGTCCTTATGAGGGGGTTATATCCCCATACGAAGAGAGAGGCTCTAGAGTGGCTTTTTATGCTATGTGAGAATACAATGAGAAGTGGCAGGCTGCATCCTGGAAGAAGGCCCTACCCAGAGCCCAACCATGTTGGCCCTCGGCCAGCCCTCTGCCAGCAACTGGAGTCTACAGAGCTGTGTGTGTTGCTACTCTAGGCTGTTCTGCTATAGCAGCCCAAAATGACTTGGCCATTTGTCCACGGAGAGTTAACATAGCAAAAACCAAGACTTTCTTTTGCTGAGTTTGAAAGTAACTAAATTTTCCTCTATTTTTTTTTAAAAAGCACTTTGATTATACTGTATTTAGTTACATATGTCCCAGACTTTAAAACCTTCCCATGGAGTATGTCCAAAAAGTAAGTGTGCATCCTGTACGCTTATTTATCTTATCTCTTTCTGAAAATAAACTAAATTTTCTTGCTGCTCAACATAGGCTAGTTATTTTGTTTTATGAGTTTTCCCTTGACCTTTTTAACTTATTATTTTTTAATTTATTTGAAAAAATAAATTAAAAAATAATAAATTAAAAATGTGTGCCATTTTTAACTTATCCTAAATTAAATGATAAATTAATGATAAGACGTTAGAAATGGCACACATTTAGAAGAACAAGATGAGAGGTTTTGAATATTGATTCACCTATGCATTCATTTTTTTAATGGTGCTAACATCGATGTCGGGCCTTGTGCACACAGGCAAGTGTTGTGCAATTGCACCCTATCCACAGCTCTTGAACTTTTAATAAAACTATTTAGTAAACACTCTGCTTTATATTTAACTAAAATGAGGTATGCAACCCAAACAGTGAGATGAATAACTGAGCTAAGAATAAACAAGACCCACACAGAGGCAACAATGTCAATATTAACTACTGCTTGTCATGGTCTCGGAATCGCAGCAGCACTCCTTTAAGTATATTTTAATGGAAATCCTCATTAAATCCTTTAGGAACACAGTTGGATCTATTGGGTTTCCCTCTCTATTAGATGGCAGATGAGATGAGTGCAATATACAACAGACCCTTGTCCAGGGAGAGAATCTGGTCAGGCCAAACCAATCTGCACCAAGGCATCCTGGAGTCTAGGAGTGTTCAAAGCCCAGCAGCACCAAATACTAATCATTGTGGGTGGCGTTCTCTCTCTCTATGACTTATGCATGATTACATCTTCTTTTGCAGTAAAAATGCACGTATCTTGGGTGGTTTTTGGAAGTGACCTTTATTCCTTGTATCTGCCCTCCCCACCCCCCCTGGAACCAGGGATTGAACTCAGACAAGTGCGCTTGCCAGGGAAACACTTATTCTACTGAGCTATCTCCCCGGCTCTCCTACCCCTTTTATTCTGAACCACATTTTAAAATGTTGGATGGAGTCACATTACTTACTACATCCAAGTTCAATCTAAGAAGTACTTGTTAATATTTGACTGGTTGTACAGCTGCCAGAAAACCATGCCAGTGTCACTCACAGATCCTGCGTCATGGTGGTTCACTCTATCCAATTTTTCAAAGCAGCTTAGCCCCCTGGGCAACTGCTCTGGGAGTCTGGGTGCTCCAATGTAGAACAAAACTATCCCCCCAAATTCCCATGGGTTCAAAGGTAAAACTTTTGGAAGGTGATTGGTGCATGGCAAGCTACGCACTCATCAGCAGATTAGCCCATTAGAGTCTGTAACTGAGTGGAAGACACCTTGGGATCAGGGAAGTCAGGGAGGGTATCATCCAGAACAAATCTGCATGTATGTGTGGAAGTGTTACTGGGAATGAAACCCAGAGCCTCTGAATTGAGCTACATCCCCAGCCCTTTTGGCAGTAGGGAGGAACACAGAGTATTTCTGAGCCACGAAATACCCCACACTGACTCTGTGATCATCTTGCCTCAGCTTCTGGAGTGCTGGGATCATACTGGACCAGACGGATATATATCCTTGGCTCCTTGTCTGTCTGTCTGTCTGTCTCTGTCCTCTGTTTCTCTCTATCTCTGTCTGTCTCTGTACCTCTATCCCTCCCTCCCTCCCTCTTTCCCTCTTTTTTCCTGGCTTCCAGGGGGGAGCAGCTTTTCTCTATAAGGCCCATCCACCATGCTACTCCTGCCTTGGAGCAGAGCACATGGGCCAAACCCTGTGAAACCGTAAGCCAAGATAAACCTCTCCTCCATTAAGCTGCGTGCTTCAGATATTTTGTTGCAGTGATGGGAAAGAGACAAATGCATGGGGAAAGGATGTGCCAATCATACAAAAGACAGCAATTAAGTCCTAGCTTTCCTTTATCATTTCTACTCTTCCTAAAGCCACTTCCCTTCTGCTCCTCCTGTGGGCCTCCTGTTGTTCATTCTGATTCTCTTTTATGCTCACTCCTTCACAAGGTCGCTGCTGCTGCAGAGTCTGGATTTGGCTTTCCCATCTCTGATGGTTCTCTTGGTGCTGGTGCCTAAGTTCCACCCAGGTCAAGCTTGCAAGTTCAGCTGAGGTCTTCAGGGTCAGCATCTCTGGGTAGCCTACTTGTGGCACAGGCCATGGCTGTTACCCAGAAGGACGCTTCAGAGAGTCTGAAGTGCTGACTGATAGTCAGAATTGGACTTCCTGGCTCCTTCCAGTAGCGCTGAATGGCAGCCCTGGGGGCGAGGAGGGCAGCAGCTTCCCTGAACGCTGGTAGCAGGAGGTCTTCCTCAGCCCTCCCTGCTCTTCTCTCAGGAGGCAACTGATGCTTGCTTTTTAGTTTCCAGGACAAGATAGCTCTTATTAAGTGTATGAAAGGTAGTGTGGAGGGGACAGGAGCTACTCCCTTTCTCTGTGAAGAGAGATGTTATCTGTTATAAAAGGAAAAATATTGGTTCGTCCTCCTCACCACACATTTTCTGGGGGAGTATGGTATTTTGTCCTTTTGCATTGCAAAGTGTCCTTATAAAAAGAAGGCACTGATTTACTTTTGACAGATATTTTTTAAAGCCTGGCAATTTGAAGCTAGCCAGTGGCTTCTGCATTGACTATGGATAATAAATGTCTAAAAGATACTGAATAGGAAAAACAGAAACTGCCATGAGTGAATATTGCCACAACAATACATATTCAGGTGGTTTACTCCTCATTGCCTGCTGTCCATAATTTTCTTTCTCAGTTACAAAAAGCAAGACTTTGTGGCCATGCATTCCTTATGAAATGCAAATGTTTTCTTCACTATAGAAGGATTTCATTTTTAATGAATAGATTCTATATTCCAAATGTCAATTCAAGTCCACATTTAAGAATCCACATTTTGTCATTGCTGTGATTCGAGAACAGCTTATCTTCCCAGTGAAGAGGACTGTGGTGGGTGTCACACACTCAGGTAAAACAGCATAAAGACCTGAAAACGTTCCTAGTGGAGTTTGAGCTTGGGAGGAAGGGAACTTGAGGGAGGCAAGGTGAGAACAGGTCCGCTCCCCCCAGAAAACAGAAACGCCCACCCAGCAGCACCCATGAGACTCCAAGTGGTGTTTGTCAGGGAAAAGTACAGATCACAGGAAGGCACATGCATGCTGGACATGACAACTTTTCTTTGTCTTAGAGTCTGCAATAGACAATAATGGGATGAGAAGGGAAGTTAGCTCAGCAGTGTAAGTGCCTGGTAAAAGAAAGGTCTAGAGTTTGATCCCAGCTCTTGGAAGGTGGTAAACAGGTGGATCACTATGAATCTGATCTAGTAGTGAGACCCTGAATACCCTGTAGACCCTTCCCTGAAATACAAAAAAAAAAATAAAAAAGTATGGACTCTTAATTTACAACATGGTGTAACAATAGCTAATTTTCCAGTGGTCTCACTCATAATCTAGAAAGCAACCTTATTACAAGCATAGCAACAAAGAAAATGTAGGGATGAGCACAAAAAAAATATAGCTAGACTTGACTCAGGGTTGTTTCCATGGGCATACACTTCTGTTATGCAATTAAGTTAAACAAACTCATCTCTGCACATTTGATCTTAGCCAAAAGGCCCAAAAGTGGTAAAATAAATACACTCATGTCTGAACAACACAGCTCAGGTTTCAGGTACACAGGTAGATTCATTATGAATAGCTATAAAAATTACAGACTTGCCTGCTAGTTCCAGTATATTAAGAAACCATTCTTTTAAGCATGCCATCAAGCACACTGGTATTTTGAAAGTATTCCTAAGCCAGGGTTCTGCTCACCTAATTGGAATCCAGAGCTAAAGCACTGCCTTAGAAGAGGTCAGGTGCCCACTGCTGGGATACTGCCTTGATCTGAATTGTGTGAGGTGAAATGAATAATATGGACTTGGGCTGCCCCTCAGCTTGGTTGGAGTGAAGTGGACTATACACCACATAACACTGCCTGCTTTTTATCTATTAGTGTATCTGCTTGACCATCTGTGCATCCTTCCATCCACCCAGGCAGGCACTCCTCTCCTTACACAGCACTGTGGGAGTAGTGAAAAGGGCGAGTGTGTGCTACAGTATTAAAAGGAAAGTTACTAATAAATAACAGGGATTAGCATTGTCTTATGATCTTACAACACTAAAAATGCTCCTAGTGTTAGAGAAAAACGAAAAAAAAAAAAAAAAGAAAGACTAAGCATTATTGGTACACTGTGATTGAAGACATTACAGATATCAAGGATTTATGTATGCTATGCCCTTGTGAAAATCTCAAGAGTGGTTTGGATCAGATTTGCCTTTTCCTTGCACTCGTACAATATAAAATATGCAATTATGACTTGTTTGTGCTTTGCAAAGATGTATGGTTCCTTTCTAAATTTGGAAGATTGGGCCAGCCCAATAGCTCAGTGGAGTAAAGCACCTACTTAAGCAGACGCAGGGGCCGGGGTTCAATCCTCAAGCTTGCCATGCCAGTGGACGCTGAGAAGGTGGATCAGGCTGGGCGTGGTGGTGCTTGCCTATAATCCTAGCACTTGGATGGCTGAAAAATAGGAAGGCTTACTACAAGTCCAATCTGTGTAGTGAGACCCTGCAGACCCTGTACTAAATACATTAATAAAAAATTAATTAATTAATTTGGATGAATTTCTGATATCTGAGCTTTTGAGTGTGTCTGTGTGTGTGAGGGGCTCAGCCTGTCCTGGGGGCAGGGCTGGTGCCGCACATGGTACCAGGGATCGAACCACAGTCTTGTGTTTGCCTAAGCTTGCCTAATCAGGCATTTCAGACTGCTGAACTACCTTGCCGCCCCTCCCACTTTGAGTTTTCAGTGATGCATAACATCCCCATGAGTTCCTTGCTGTGTGCCTGTTTTTGCTGGTATTGCTTTTTCCGGAAACTTCTCATCCTTTCATTGCAAACCCTGTCCATATCGATGTCAGTGATTTTGCATTCACTCAGCACAACAGCCTCTCACAGGACTGAAATGTCCCTGACTTTCCCATGGACAGCAGACGGCTTCATAACTTCACTTTCACTCAATTCAAACTTCACTTTCAGCTACATTCCTCTTCATTTCTCTGTTGCCCTTTCATCTTTATTGACCACTTCCCTTTTTTGTAACCCATTTTTAAAATAAATTTATCTCACAGAAGGAGGAAATATGGCTAACTATTTAGCCATCTGATTTTGAATCAACATTTAAGTGCCTGCTTTGGCAAGCGCAGCGACCAGGGTTTCATCCCTTGTCACCCATGCTGCTCCAGCCCTGCCCCTGGGGTAGCCCTGAACCTGAGACAGTCTGGGCTTGGTGGTGCATGCCCGAAACTCCAGTGCATACAGGGAGGCTGAAAACAGGAGGATCACTAAGACTCCAAGCTACATAGTGAGACCCTGTACCAAATACACAAATGAACTAACATTTGCATAGTAAGCAATCACTGACAAAGATTTTTTTTAGTGTGTATTTGGTACAGGGTCTCACTATGCAGCTCAGACTCCTAGTCATCCTCCTGTATTCAGTTTCCCCAGGTATGAGATCACAGGTGTGCACCACTACACCTGATCTTGGTACATTGACAAAGTTTGAAAGGAATGATGTGATTAGTCATTAAGCATCTCTGTAATTGATACAGCAATTGTACACATAGGTAGATGTTGCATGATTTCATTGTGCTCACATTCCAGATAACATTAAGTATTTACCAATAATTGCTCATTATTGTTAGGACCTCAGTAATAAGCAATAAACAGTCTAAGTATTTCAATGAGATAAAACATGATTTTTTCCCCTTGCTTAGAAAAGTAAAGAGAAATTGAATTTCAGTGAATCCTGCACTTATAGGTCATATTTATGGGGTCTCAATATGCTGAGTATGCAGAAAGGACCTGGAGGGCCTAGGAGATAGCTCAGCAGGATTAACACCTGCCTGACAAATGCAAGGTCCTGAGTTTGAGCCTCAGTACAAAACAAAATGGAAAACAACAACAACAAAAAGGAATAAAGAAAGAAAGGACCTGAAGTGTGGAATCCTCCTGGTGGCAACAGAAATGGAGAACTCAATGACAACCTCTGTTTCATACCTCTTCCGGTGTTCTGCAACTTTCTCTTTGGCCTAAGCCAAATACGTATCTGTACACCAAATGCAAAGGTGTGCAAATTCTCTGTCATGAAGTCATGGCGAAGTCGTACTTTGTCATCATGGAAAATAAAACCACTGGAAATAACAGCTCATCCCACTGCAGATGGACAGCTCAAGCTCAGATTTGTTCAGACCGGCTCACACTTGGCATCACCAAGGTTGTGGGCCAGGGCCCACAAGATCCCACTATTGCTGTGAGCTTACTGATGACAGTCAAAATAGCCCATGATATGTGAACAACCATAGTCATTCAGGACAGTTTGAAAGAAATGGTCTTAGCTTTTTAATTTATTTTTAAATTTTTTATTTTTTTCAATAATTTTATTGAGAGAAAAATAGCAATGAGACAGTTTCAAATCAAATTGG
>NDGN011390513.1:6700-34589 GCA_002564285.1 Tympanoctomys barrerae
TTGGTACTGGATATCAAACTCAGAACCTTGCGCTTGCCAGGCAGGTGCTTCTGCCACTGAGCTATCTCCTAGGCCCTTGATTATGCTTTTCATTACAATGAATTCTCTATGATTTACATCAGAACAGATTAAATATTTTGGATACACTGATTAAGATCATTGTTCACCTTAATGATAAGGAAGAACTGATAAACTGGTTTATTTCTCAGATGTTTCTGTAAGGCTGATGCTCAATCAACAATTAATTAAATTGCAAATATTTTTACTGTACACAGAAAAGATCTTTTGAGAAATAAATGATGAATGTTGCTTGTGGCATGAACTCTGAAATCACAGCAATGAACTTCTCCAACTGTTACACTGAAACTTACAGGCCTTGCTTGTGCTTTGAATAAATCTTTTATGGATGCATAATTTCATAGCATCAGTCACAGGTCATCTGGAAAATCTTGGTTCACTGAGTTATACTGATCTTCCATATGCTAATATATTTCTCTATACAGTATCAAATACACATTTAATATTGTTGCTAACCTTATCAGAGAAGTCTTTGAGCATGCTACATTAAGTTAAAGTGTCATCAAAATCCTGGTGGCAGATCCATACTTTCTAAAACTGTAATTTTGCTTAGAAGTTCAAATGTTATCTTTAGCAGAAAAGACTGTGAGTTGTTTCCCTTGAAATGACAACTTCACTCCACCCATCCTGGGTAAAATGTTTGCCAAATGCCCATGTTTGCAAACCACTATTTGTAGACATTCTAGAGAGTAAACCAGTGTTCAGCAATAAGGGGGGATTCTCAAGGCAATTGAGAGCTAATAAAATTACCAGTGTGTGTTACCTCTTAAGGACATTCTTTAGCTGACCTGGTATCTTTGAGGACGACGGACACAGTTTGGTGGCCCACTTTGATACCTGCTAGGACCTGCATGTTCATCTCCCCTTGATTTTACACCTCACAGGGCCTACACAGAGGAGAAAAATGAAATATTGTGGTTTTCTTATGGAGGCAGTATAGACTGCAGAGCTGGGAGACCCATGGCCATTCACAGTGCAGCTCTTCTGGGTTGTTGGGAGAATGCAATGGGAAAACATGCAAAGAACGCAGAATAAGGCGGCCCTGGGGTACGCGCTGTGGAAGCTGGGGCTAACAGGGAACTCAGAATCACTTGAGCACTATCTTTGTCCTTTGTCAGCTGTGGGGATTAAACTCAAAGCCTTGTACATACTCGGCAAGTGCTCTACCACTGAGCTCTGTTTCAGCCTGGACATCCTTGGAGACTGAATTAGGAGTGGCAAAAACCATCTCACAGGGGTTATGAAACTTCTTGGTTGAGTTCTCTCCCTGAGATCCTTAAGAAGACTGACTGGTCAGAGACACCTCCTGACACCACAGGAAGTGGAGGGATGTTGAAGAAGCTCCTGTCACAGCAGCTTCTCATGTGCCTAAGATGACATCAGCACCTCTGCAAAGAATCTAAACGACACCCAAAGGCCTAGAGAAAGCACTGGCACTTACATCCATACCTTCCTGTGCCTTAGAGCTCTCGAAATACTATGACACCAAGAGAGAAGAGGAACTGCCTGGACTGAACCTTGGAGAGACATCAGCTCTCTCCTGCTTAGCAGGGCCTTCAAACACCAGACAGTCAGCATAAGAAAGCCTGTCCTGTTGTCACCCAACCGGATAGGAGACAGCTTGGGGCTGCTTTTTTTTTTTCCTGATGTATTTTTAAAGCAGACACAGATGTATTGTGGAGTAAAATACAAACTCACACAGGAATTTTGAAGAGAGTAGACTCTCTGTGACTGAAAACCTATCAAAGCTTGCTGAGCTGTATGGTTTTGTTTCACAGGGCAGGGGAGTGAGGGAGCTACAGGGATATTATTAGGGCAACTGGTGAAATGGGACTATATTCTATAGATTAGATAACAGAATTACATCAAAGTTAAATATGAATATGATCAATCTTGGTATGTATGCAAGAGAATGTACCTGTTAGGAAAAAATTTGAAATAAAGGGCATGGTGTATATAATTTACTGCAATTTTTTTTTTCCTAAAATGGTCAAGAAAAATATTAGAGAAAAAAGAAAGCAAACATAGCCCCCTCCTTTGTAGGCCTCTGAAACAGGGGATTCAGTTAACCACAAACAGAAAGTGTTTGAAAAAAAAAAAAATTGAACACACACAGTCTTTTTCCTTGTCATTACAAAAAATGGGTGGGGCCTAGACAAACACAAGGCCCTTTTATGCAAAGGACCGGTGCATTTACATTAGTATCAGTGGATGGTCCAAGAAACAGCTTGTCACCAACAGCAAGGGATGACCATACAGCCAAGTGCTAACAACTGTTGAATCTGGGCAATGTGCATAGAGGAATTCTTTGTATTGTGCTTGCAGCTTTTCTGTGAAGTTTGAAATCATTCCAAAGCAAGTAGTTTCGAAATACTGTAGTGTGCTCTGCGGTGAGCAGTGCTACCTATCACAGCCACTCTGCTCAGCTCCTCCACAGCCTCATCCGTCTTTCCTGAGCTGCAGGGTCCAGTCTCACACCCAGCTCTGTCCACAGGACTGCTGCCTTGACCTCTTCTAGGCCTAAGCAGCTCCCAGGCATTCTCTTCCCCTATTCAGAGGCGGGGCTCTCAGTTCACAGGTCACGCCCTCAGGCCAGGGACCCAGATGTCCTGCCTCAGGAAGCCCCTGCACCTCCACCTTGGACCCTCCATTTCCATTTCTATTTACCTTTTCTTTATTGTTTTTTGGTGCCAGGAATCAAATTCAGGACTTTGAGCTTGCCAGGTAGGCGCTTGTGCCACTGAGCTCTCTCCCCAACCCTATTTTACTTTTTAAAAAGAAAACTACCATTACTATCTACACCTTAATCTATCTTCTGCCAGTGGATTAGACTTTTCTACCCCAGGGTAGAGACCTTGTTAGTTTTGTCCCTGCTTTTTCTGGTAAACCTGGAGCACTGTAGACACGTACTAAATAGTGTGTCGGCTGAATGAAGAAAAAGATGTTCCCAGACCCTCCTGGAAAGAGCGATTCAAACATCCCCCTCAGGGTGCTGGGAAGCCTAAGTTCTGCATGTAGATTTACCAACCAAGGGACAAGTGAGTGAATGGATGTGGCAGAGAATTTTTAGGCGCCAAAAAGGACTGGATGCAGGAAGGTGAGGCCTCACTTACTAATTACACCCTGAGCCACACACACATCCTGCCTGATTGACCTTCCAAGAGTGAGGATCAGATCTCTAGGGGACTCCTGCCTGGTTTCTGTTCCATCGGTCCCCAAAGTTGTCCACTGGGGGTCATGCATGGCCTGCATGCTGGCAAACTCATCAGACCTCTTCCACCTTTATCTCTCTTGTCCTTTTGAGCAGGATCTGACAGGATCTGAGCAGGATCCTCCCTGTGATTGTTCTCTGGGCTCCGTGGCACCCGCGACTTCTGGTTTTTCTGCGATCCTCACTTCTGTCACCAGTTCCCTGCCAGTCACTTAGTATCCATGGTGCTTACAAAAGACTTGGCCCTGTGCCTGCTTCACTGGTTCCCAGGCTGAGCCACCCTGTGGCTTCAAATATCACTCAGACCTTGATTCCGAAATGGCAACTCCATCCAGGCCTCTTGTGGGGCTCCAGGCTTGTCCATCTAACGGCCTGACTGGCACATACATTTGCTCACCCCACCGAAATCTCCAACTAAAACTGACTTTACACCCCCCCACACCTTAGCATCCCCTCCTCCTGCCCCGCCTCTGAACAGAAGTGCCCTCCCTAAGTCAACTTGTTCTCTACCTTCCACAGTCACTTCATCCGTAAGGGGTGAGATTCTGTCTGCGAAACAAGTTTTACAGCTGCACGCCCTGACCCACTTCCACGACCATCACCTCTGCCTAAAGCCCTATCACCTCTCCCCTCCATCTCTTCCAACCTGTTCCCAACTTCTATGTCGGCTTCACTCCATCCTTCATGCAGCAGAGTATTCTCTGCAGAAGAGGAATGAGAGCATGTCTTTGTTCTGCTTACCATCCTTCAGTGGCTTTCTCAGCCTACGGGGGAAACATCAAAACCTTAACACAGCCCACATGGCTCCACGTGATCTACTTCCACCTTTATTCCAAAATTCTCCTTTCTTGGGTCACTAAGCTCTCTTGCACTCCTCTTTCTTCAGTTTCTCTAAAGTGCACAGCCTTTTCACCTCCCAAGGCTGCTGCACCTGCTATTTCTCAGCCAAGGATATGCTTCCTCCAACTTTTCAGCTAGGTCTCCCATTGGACCTCAGCAATAATGAGCATTTTCTGGGAAATTTTAAGCAAATCTTAAAGTCAAATTTGTATTTCATAGTGTCTTAAGAGTGGAAGGTGACCTGGAGTGGTACAGAATACAGCAGCTGGCTATAACTGGGGATATGAAAAGGGAGAGAGAGAAACAGAGACACAGAGAGGGAGAGAGAGCAAGAGATGAATATGAATAAGAACAGAAGAGACTCGGCCCAATAGCATCTCTCATACAGTGAGGAATACACAGACTGATTCTTGGCAGTCCATATCTCCATCATTCTTTGAGGGCAAGAGATTGAGCAGCGCTTGGTGGCTGGGGTAGAAAGACTGAGGTGTCCTCTCATTTTCTGGTTTTCATGAAGGACTGGCCAACTGGGAGACAGACTGGGAGGCAGATAATGAGGTCAGCTGGGGCACACCTGTGGGTGGCAGCAGGATACCAGGTAGAGATGTCCACCTCCCACTATGGTCTCACAGCAGTGAGAGCCAGCTAGCAGTATGAAGAAAGAAACCCTGAGGACCCAAGGGGGTAGGTAGTAGTGATGGGGCCAAAGCACGGTGTGACATCACAGACAGGGAACCTCCTTTGTGCTGCAACAGTCACCAGCACTTCACTAAAACCCATTATCCTGTAGCACAAGTCATGACACATCCACAAAACACACGGAGCCAACATGACCACTTCTGGAAGGAAATGCAAAAGTCATGTGGAAACCTAATACTATTGTATGGATATAATATACAACTATGTTTTGAAACAAATGTATCTTTCAACTGCTACTAGCATGAAGGCTGCTAAACAGAGAGACTAGAAATGATCATGTAGATACTGGGTGTTAATGTTTTCCCATTTAGAAACAAAGTATTTTATAAAACAGAGTCTTGTTCATATGTGCCATAAGTATTTGCTAAGCCCCACTGTGTGTCAGGTGCTCTTCTAGGTGATGGAGACTGAAGAGCTAAGAAAGAGGTTGCAGGTATTTATAAAACATGTTGAATGAATGAACCAAATCAAGCCACCCTAGTATAGCACACTCTCCACCCTGCTCTCCAAGTCTACAGACCCACTGCTGACTGGCTGATTATCTTGATTAGCACTGAGTATTGGAAAAGTATCCATGATTGGGCGCCATGTTGAAAAAACAGACAATACACAAAATACCACCCTGTGGGAACCAGCAGGAGAAACCAAGAAGTTAGAAGAAGTTTGCATAACTTTGTGGCAAATTCTCCAGGTCGATTGTGATCTTGCCCAGAGTTAAGAAGAAAAATCATGGCAGGGCAATCTGACTGTGGAAAAAATTTCTTTTTGGTTGCATTTCAAGAGGCTAAATTACGAGTGTGGGGAGAAATAGTTCTTACTATGAAATGTTCCTCCTCCCTATGTGATTATGTTTAATCAGTTTTTTTTTTTTGGCACTTTAGAGTCAGGGAAAAATCTTAACCTATAATCAAGTGCTTATTGGAACATGCTAAGAGTGTTTTTATCTATTCATGATGGATTCTTTAAAACTCAGAGCCTTACAAGTTAATTCAAAGTCACCTGATTTCACCCTTTAATATGCTACTTTACAATAGTTGTATTTTAGTAAAAAACTAAGAAAGAAAATTTTTCCTGAGGGTCTGTCAGTAGGCTCTGATGAGCATTTTTTTTTTTCCAATTCTGATACTCTTTGGGGCTAGAATTCTGTGAAAACTTATAAGACGAAAAATGGGTGATAAGTGTCAATTTAGGAACCAACATAATATTCTCAACAATTGTTATTATTTTTTTAAATGTATTTGGTTGCTGCAGGGTCTCACTATGCAGCTTGGATTTGTACTGATCCTCCTGTTCCAGCCTCTCCAGCACTGGGATTACAGGCACGCACCACCATGCGAGACTCTGTGGCCAGCTCAGCCTGGCCTGGGGGTAGGACTGATGTAGCATGTGGTACCAGGGATTGAACCACGTATGATCCCTGTGCTTGTCTAAGTTTGCCTAAGCAGGTGGTTTAGTCCGCTGAGCTATCGTGCCAGCCCCCTTTCAACAATTATTGACCCCAGTCAATCAACTTCGAAATTCAAGTGATAATCCTTCTTGTGCATTCTGATTTGTCACAACTATGGAGCATGTTTCAAACACAGTCATACCATACTGAATGATAGAGATACATTCTAGGAAATTCATCTCATTCATAGGTAATTTGGCCATTATATGAACATCACAGAGTGATGACACAGAAACCTGGATCCAACAGGTCACCATTTGTGTTGAGATGTCTGACGATGCTGCTAGAATGGTGTATTTTGTGACAAACTTTTTTTTAATTTTAAAGAAAAAAAGGCAAAACAGAAAAACAAAATTCCTATAATGTGATGGGGAGGTAATAATGGTTAATACATTGCATACTATTATCTGTAAATTAGTTACTCAGAGTATAAGATGTCAGCGTTTGACTGCCCAAACAATATTAGCATAGACCTATCTTTTTAACGAACTAAGAGAAGTAAGTAGTATTAACTATTTTAATTATATATATGTATGTATTCCTTTTGCTATTTCCCTCCCTTCTTTTTTCCATTCCCCCAACCCAGTTTCTTTTTCCTTTTGAAGTTTTTTCCCATTTTTCAATATCTGATGTACATTTTGGATTGTATTTACTTCTTTAGCTTCTCACATTAGGCAGACAATGCAGTGTTTGCACATTTGCTTCTGGTTTATTTCACTGATAAGAGGGTGTGAGCTTTTCATAATCAGGAATGCACTCTAACACAACAATAAAAGTCCACCAATACAGCAGATATGCACACCAGTAATGTTCTGTGTGTCCTCAGTACATGTTACATGCTGCACAAAATTGCATGTGCCATACTTTGCACAACCAGCATGCAGCCGGTTTGTTAATCTATTGTGCATGGCAACAAACACAGAGTTACTCTCTGTGCTAAGACATTGTAATAGGGGCAATGTTACTCAGCAACAGGGCTTTTCAAGTCTGTTATAATCTTATGGGATCACCACTGACCAACATGTGTCTTTGCTGACCAAAATGTCATCATGCAAACAAAGCAGTATTTGGATTAAATATGGACAGAAGAAAAAAAAAAACCCAGACAATCCTATAGCCACAAAATTTGCCTCTTCAGAGAGAAAACATCAGATTTTCTTTGTCTGTAGAAAATCTGAAGTCTAGGGGACTCTTGGGGACCCCAGGAATCTGCTGGGTTAACCAATGAAGTGATAACTCATCAGGCTGAAGAAAAATCTGGAGCTGGTCATGGGGAAGGAAACATAAAGCATACAGTTTTCAAGCTGTTTTCCAGATTGTATTCTTTAACAAAGATACCTATTATTTATGCTTTTGAAAAAAACCTGTGACGTCCCCATGCAGTCCATAATGAGTTCTGCAGATTCATGGAATTCCTTCCTTGAAATCATTTCCTTTCTCTGAACTTTTATGTTTATGCCATCCATCTTGTAGCTTATTTAAATTCACACTGTGAATAAGGGACCGCGTTTATATCCTTGGAGCTATGCTCATCAACTTCCTCATAGCTCCATAAATGTGTATAACAATATTAATAACGTTAATCAAGCGCTATGTAAAAACTACAGAGTGGCAATTAGTTTTTCCTCCATTTCCTGGAGGTATGGAAGCAACCTCTGTAGGATTTCTGTTACACAGATAGGAAAAAGATCAGTCTGCCAAGACCATTCATTTGGATGGTTTAATTCAGTTCAGCTGGGCATGAACTGCTGGTCATTGTACTCTCATGCATTTTGTCAAAGACAGCAAAAGAAACTGGCCATCATTTCACACACGGCCATATTCATTAGCCATTAGGTCTTGCCAACGTGCCCAATACTGACATCTGTGTTCTGCCCTGAGGATGGAAACCCTGGCTTTAATGTCTTTATCTCTTTCTTGAGCTTAATGTCCTTTTCAATTATTATGAACATCCATGTGAACCAGTGAAGTAGCTATATATTCTTTGAACAGGTAGGAGCTATCATCAATTACCACTGCATCTCTCAATAATACATAAAGCTAGTTAAGTATCAAATAGAAATATATCACTTAGGAGTATCATCTAAAATAACAATGGCAATGATAAGATGGTCAGATGTTCATTACACTGCCAATGAAGCCTGACCAATAACTCAAAGCTGGATTCCCTGCAGGGTATCGATCCGAGATATTAGCTGCAAAGACTGTGTGATAAGAGAAATTTAAAAATGAGCGAGCACCATGATTTGACTTTCCAAGAATTCATCTTTGAATTTTTGTGGGTGGTTGTTGTATTTCCAGCCTGCTGAGAAAAATCCCCAAGGGTCACTGAAGCCAGCAGGCATGGGCTTGCACAGAGAGTGGGAGCTGGTCAGACGTGCGCCCAATACTAATGTGGGTGCAGTGAGCCGCACTTGCTCACGCTGGTTTGTGTCCTCAGCCCCAGCAGCACTCTGCTGGGTTCTGGGGTCTGCCAAAGTTTCTCCCTAAGACAACATTCACCCCATAGCACATGACTCAGCACTGGGGCTGTTTTTCCTCTGGAGGAGGCCAGGCACTTGCCCTTTCCCAAAATTTCTAGGATGAGTCACAAATGAAATGAGCTGGCATTCGGGGGTGTCGGGTGGAGATCTGGCTTGAATGGAGGCCACACAAAGGGCAGAGTGTGCTGCTGGCTCTGTGCAGGGCTCCTGGGAAGCCCAGGCTCCAGTGCCTGCTGGGTGCCTCAGCATGCACAGCCTACATAGGACTCATGCTCATTGCAAAGTGTGCTACCCACCCTGGAAAAACAAATCCTAGCCCACTGAGTGGCTGGGAGAATACACAGCCAGGGAGACAGATGGCTCAGGAAGAAGCAATCTGGAATCTGAGTGAGGGTGTGGGAGGGGAGATGTGGGCTGGATGAGGAGTTCGAAGAAGAAAGGACGGGTGTCAGTGTGCAGCGACAGATGACAGAGTGCCGTTTGGGACCAGCAGTTGGAAGAGGCAAAGGAAATGGAGGGAGGAATGGATGGAGGCGCAAGGGCACTATCCTAATTAGGAAAATCCTCCGTCTACTCTATAGTCTCACTCGGTGGAGACGAAGAAGGCAGACAGCAGAGCATACTTGTGTCCCCCAGCAAGCAGGGGTTACGTGTTATTACGATGGGCTTCTATTTCTGATCGAAACAAATCCAAACTAAGCTAATTTGTGTACAGCTGCAGGCAATATAAACATGGCTGTTTAGAATTCTTTATGGAGTGTAGGCCTTTGCACTCTATACTTCATGGAAGTTAATAAGTAGGTGTCAAACTCTGAATTAAAATTCCCAGAAGAGGACAGAGCACAAAGGACAATAAAAATGATTTTTAAATAATCATAGGGATAAATAGCATCTACTTCTGACAAATGTAAGTGCTGGCATAAAATGTTATTAGGCTACTGAGATTGTCTTTTGTTCAGGAAGTATGTTTTATTCTCCAGCCGTGTCATTCATCATCCTAATGAGCCCTTAAAATGTAAATTAAATAGCAAAGACGGATTCATTCCAAAAGCATCTTTTCAAAAAAAAAAAGCTAGGTGTTAAACCATTTTTCTATGTTTATGCTTATGTATTGGTTCAGGTTTTCATTGAAAAAAAAAAAAGGGCCTCACTTGAATACTTTATAAGGTAAGTTCGTGCAATTCATATTTTTAGTAAATAGTTTATTCTCTAGTACTCTGGGACCAGTGATTTCTAATTAAAAAGAAAAAAAATCTCATTTAAAAATGGTGCACCCTACAAGTTATGTTTGATACTGGAAAATCTTAGAAACCTGTGCATGTATTTTCTTTTCTTTTTTCTTTTTCTTATTTATTTTTCTTCATTTTTTTATTCAGAAGTGATCTGGTCCAGAGAAACCCTCAATGGGAAAAGATTAGTGAAAATTTCTAACTGCTTTAGTTTACTGAAGCGAAGGCACTAATGGCTAAGCAAACACCATTTCAACCATTAATGATAAAAGAGTAAGGTCACGAGCCAAATGAGTTGCGATTTCTTGTTATGTATTGATAAGAACATTACCCATTCCTATGATGAATAGAGAAATCAGGGTTTTGTACTTGACCTGAATTTATGCATGAACACACACAACAGAAGCGACTGAATGGCTCTGCTGGAGGGACACCCAGGAAAAACACAGTGGGAAAGGAAAATAGCAGCAAATCACGTCTCATTTTGGCATGATTGGTCTTCATTTGCCCCCCACCTTCTCTTACTGCAACCTATAAATCATCCTTCGCATTCTCTGGCTGTCCCTGCTTATGCAATGGCTCCGTTCACTCATGTGTCCCCCCAGCTCCTGGCTCTGTGTGGGTGAACGTATATAAAATGAAGAGACAAATCATTGCGCTGCAGAGGCTCGTCTGATGTCCAGGGAGCAGCCATTAATCTGTGCTAGGCAGGTTCGAAAGCCCCTATCTGTGGAATAAATTACCATTAACCAATCCAGGCATTCTAAAGACACTATATTTTTATGAGGTCAAATGTTGGAGGAATATCCCTGAGGGAGGACTGAAAGGACCCAGCTGTGAACGAAGCTACCTCAGGGCAGCACACTGGAAGCCCTGGGTTCCTGCTATTGCTCTAGGTTTCAGAAGAGCCCCCAAAGTCTGCTGGCCCTGTGACAATGGAGAAGCATGGGTGCCTCTGTGGCAGTGCCTCAGGGTGGCCCTCCCCTAGCCCAGTGGCATCTCCCATTGCTGATGAAAGGTGCATCCCGAGTTCCCAGAAACATCTGTGTATGCTGTTCTACTTTAATTAGTTATTTTTCATGGAGAACATTTTTTTTTAATACAACCGAGCAGAACTCAATGCTAAGCTTAAGACTGTCCCCGTGACAGGTAACGACAGGATGAAACTGTAGCCTGTAGGACAGACATGACCCCCGCACCTCTCCCTATCAATTTCCTAATAATGCACACTTTGATGGGCACATTCATGGTTTATGATGTAAGAACAACACTAATTATGGAGGGAGAAGTCCATGTCATGTGTCTGTGGGGCTTCTGAGACACATTGGTGACAGGGGACAGAAGGCAGGACAGAGTGTGGCGAAAGTGATGAAGTGAATGCTACTGCTGACAAAGAAAAGGAAAGTATCATTCTGTTCAGATATTTAACTCTCAGGAAGTGCTGAACAATGAAAGGCACATTTTAAGGTGGAACTGGAAGCCTCATGCAGAGAGAACTGCTTAGGATATCCACAAATTGCTTTATATTTGACTCCAGGCAGGGAAAACAATATATAATCCAGGAAAGGAAAAGTGCCCTGCTGTGAAAAATGTGTGTTTTAACCTTTGCAATATGTTAATAATTAATATGAACTCACACTAATATGGTATCTTCATAAAAACACAGAATTCTCACACATAAAACCTTTCAAGTATAAAAGAAATAAGCTACTCCCTAAAGGTTTTCTGAGAAAATTCCCAAGGAAGAAGGACCTCATGATTTGAAAGCAAAGACCTTTAACCAGGTCTACAATTCTGGGCAAATAGGCCCCATGCTAAATGACTGACAGGGCCACTAAGAAGTCCACAAAATAAAATGTGAGCTTCATTAGTCCCCCAGCTAAACTCAGAATCCTCTGGCTCAGAATAAATCTCTACCTTTAAAAATAAATTCTCTTCTGAATTAGCATCTCAGAACCATTAATCTTTTGAGTGACCCTTCCATTTCACTTGGAAGAGAGCTATCACATTTCTCAAAAGTCTTTTTTTCTTTTGGCAAACAATGATTTCATGGAGGCAGGGAAGGAAAAACCCCAAACTCTTTCTTCTACGACTTCCCTGTTCACACCCTCAGGGCAGCTTCTTTTCTCTTCTCAGTGGAAACATCTGAAATCTGAAATCAACAGAGAGCCATCTACTGAGTCAGTAGGAATGAAAATTTAGCTTCAGGTAGATGGAACAATAAAAACAGAGCTCGGTGAAATTATTATTGTAAATTTTAGGAAGAAAGGAAGGATCATTGTTATTAAAATTTTACACATTTACAAATGGTTGGGACTCTTTTTTAATTTTACTTTAGGGAAGGGTCTACAGGGTGTTCCGGGTCTTACTACTAGATCAGACTCGTAGTGATCCGCCTGTTTACAGCCTCCCAAGAGCTGGGATTACAGGTGTATGCCACCATGCCCAGTCTCAATTGCCATCTCAGCATGCCCTGGGGGCAGGGCCAGCACGGCAGGCCCAGGGATCGAACCCTCAGCCCCTGCATCTACTTGCGGGTGCTTTAATCCGCTGAGCTATTTGGCTAGCCTTTGGGACTCTATTCTTCCTTACATTCTTCCTTCCTTTATCATGAGGATACCGAACTTGATTAATCCCTGAAGTAATCATAAGAAATGAATCGTGTACATCTGTTTAGCAGGGTAAATGAAGTCAGGGTAAACATTACCCTGTCTTATTCAGTGTGTGCGATACCAAAGGTATAGACATGTTTATTATTATACAAGTAGCAGTTGTGTATATTTGCCGGGTTCTAATGTGGTATTTTGACAGATGTACATAAACATGATGAGTGACTAATTTAAGCTAGTATATGCATTATCTTACATGCTTATAATTTTTTGGTACATACCTTTAAAATCTACTCTCAGCAATTTTGAAATATACACTACATCATTATTAACTGGAGTCACTATGCTTTTTGCTTATTAACCTAAGATTTCCAAGGTGGACTTTTACTGAAAGCAGAATATGTCTACACTCTGTCACCTTCACTGTGGAGAACTCCTGAGCTAATTCCGGGAGACTTTGCTGGCTTCGAGTGCTGGGTTCCTTGAATTCACTTCCCTCTAGTCAGGGTGGAATTCAGTGGAAGAACCCAAGTACATACCACATTTTTAGTGTTTCTCAGCCAGAAATGATGCCCTTGAGTTTGCCAACGGCCTAATCCTTCGAAATACCTCTACCTTCCCCTGCAAGCTTAATCTTCAAAGTAAGACTTTCCCCATTTCACTTCACTTCATGAGCAGCCTCTTATGGCTGCCTGTGGCCTGCAGCAGGGCCTGGTGAGCCTGTGGCATGTGTGCCATGGCAGGATGTTTCTTATCACTGAGAGCTCTAAAAGGTTTGTCACCACTGTCCCAGAGGATAATCTCTGGTCCACAGGGCCCAGCCCGGGCAGCCCCACTCTAAGGCTGGATAGGCACCCATGAATGTCTTGCTGGGAGAACCCATTCATCCTCCAGTCCAGGATGTCATTCAGACTGTGGCTTAGATTCCTCTCCCAGATTCTAATGTTCTCATTACCAAAGAGAAATGATAAACATTTTAGGTGATAGATATCCTAATGATTCAGATTTGATCATTATGCAATACACATCTTTATCAAAACATCATATTTTAATCGATAAATATACACACTATGTGTCCATTAAAAATAAAATGAAATAAAATAAGCTCAATTTCTTCCTCTGCAGGTCTACTCAAGCCCTACTTCACATGTAAAGCATTTTTTTTATCTTTCTCTTCAAAACCCATCATTTACAATCTTCTGCTTGATACTCCTTCCTGTCTTACTGAGCTATTGAACATTTTATTTGTTGAAGTATTGCCAATCTCCCAATGGTAGACATTGTGTCTACAATTCTCATAAATATATTTTGCAATAGCATAGTGTCAGACCCACAACAAGGACTGAAACAGTAATTTTATCATTTTAAAAAAATTTTATCATCTAAAAATTTTTTTTTTGTTGGTTTTTTGCAGTGCTGAGGATGGAACCCAGGTCCCATGCATGCTAGACAAGTGCCCTTTCACGGAGCCAAAACCCCAGCCTCTCAAAGTGCTTTCCTTGTTCTTGCCTTCAGCAGAGGAAGCAGGAGACTCGGAGATGCTCTAAATCTCTAAACCTATGTTTGGGCCTAGTACTTGTCAGGTTCAAAAGTAGGGACAGGGTGTTTTAACCCTGGACAATTCCACCTTTAGTCTCTTGTCATTATTAAAAGTAGAAAATATTGACCCTTTGGGAGCCTCTTCTGAGACCGCAGACTCGTCTTGCAGTGGGTCTGCTAATTCACTGTGTTATACTCCAGAGTGGGAGAGAAACAAACGCTTCACTTGGGTCCTCTGAATGAGGCCTTTGGAGGGTAGACCTGAGATCTGGGACAGGGCTTACTTTGGAATCAATCAGGGATGGGCATCTTCATCTACCTTGTCTTGCCACCTTGCAGGTAAGGTAGAATTGCTTGTCAACTAAACTTGTTCCTTCAGCTACAGTCTAGACATCTGTCAAGGTGCTGGAACTAGGAACACAGTGAAAATTCATTGATTAAGTTTTCTACTACTCACTGATGGGAGACAAGGGAATGAGCCCTGAACCACAGGCCCACCCCTTTCTTAAATCCTCAACATACACTAAGCCTGTCTTTTGAAATACTTTTTATTTACTCTCAGCCACATCCAATCCTGTTCTCATTTTAATCTGTGACATCATCCCTCTTCTACTTCAAGAAGTTTACAAGACCCCGTGGTGAGGCACTTGGCTCATGCTTGTGCCATCTGATCACTACTTTCCCACCTGTACATGCCTAGGGTTAGTAGATTCCTTGTCTTATCACTGGCCAGAACTTGCTGGGGAATCTTTTCTTAGAGTGGCTTTAGCCTACTAGTGTGTGGATGCCTTAGGATGCTCACAGCTACATTAAAATTCATGCCCTGGTACCATTAGCCAACTGTCCTCTCCCTCCCTCTTTTCCTTCCCCATCATCCTTTCCTCTCCTCTCCCCCCTCCCTCCCTCGCTTGCTCCCTTCCTCCCTTCCAAGGTCTATACAATGCCACAGCTGAAAGCCTCCCAGGTTTCTGCTGCCTCTTCTTCCTGCCTGAAAAATGCAAAATCTGCTCCCTTGACATCAGGGTTCATTGCCAGTTCTATTACTTTAACTTCAAGTTCACTGGCTCAAGGCCATTTAAAAAGGTCTGCATATCATGTTTTGTGGAAGAATTTCTTTTTTTAGCCAAACTGAAAATAAAATCACTGACAATTAGGGATGTGTATTATGTCAGGACGACTGCTGTGAAAGAAATGCCATCGTCACATCTGATTTGCAAATTGGGTCACAATAGCATGAATGAAAAATGTACAGGATATTAAGTTGGAACACTTCTGTAAAAGTTTTGTTTTAAAGATTTCAATTTTTTAAAGAATGAGAGGTTTATATTTGGTTAGCATTATAAAGGTTTCAGTCCACAGTTGGCTGGCTCAAGTCAGGACAGTATGGCAAAGGAGACAGAGACTATCCAGGAAGTGGAGAAAGATCAAGGAAGGAGGTAGGCCACAGCCCCAGTGATTCACCTCCTCTGTTGATGAGTGTCACATCTCAGGACTCAGGTACCTCCCAAAAGCCCTACTTATGAATGAGGTTTTGGAGTAACATCTCTAGATGAACTGTAACAGTTTGCCAATTTTTTTAAAAAAAAGACTTTTAAAATATATTTACTTCAACTTCTACCTAGTATTAAAGAATAATATACTTACTTCCCTTAAATTTCCAGTTACTCCTAATTTTAAAAATGTCACCACTTACACCATCTCTCTTTAAGAGGACAGCTGAACTATTTCAGGGAGTTGAGCCAAGTCCTGCACTTGAAATAGAAACAGGTCTGCCCTCTCCTAAGGGCAGGGGTCCCAAAAGCATTGTGTGTGTAGGTGGGAGGAAGCTGAGCTAATGCTTCCCCCTCAACCTTTTGTCACATTCAGTTTTGCCTCAATTTCTAGTAACTCATGTCAGAGGCCTGTGGTAACTAGCAGCTACTAAAAGCAGCCCCCATCAGACAGACACTGAGTCTTGGAGCCTGGAAGAGGAAGCACATACTGCTGATACCTTTAGCAAACACAAAATTACAGGTAAAAGAAGCATTGTTCTGGGAGTCCTCTTCAGTAAGACAAACAATGAATTCTTCCAGGACCCAGAGTCTTTTAAGTACCTGATTATTTATTTAGTCAAGTGTTCATACTGTGCTTGCTAATTTAGAAGCTGTTTGGTTTGGTTTGGTGAGGTCAGGTTTTTTTAGAGCAACACAATATCCCTGTTTGCAAGACAACATAGTGTGTATTGCCAGGAATGTGGTTATCACATTGCATTATAATTATCACTTAAATATATGCATTCTTAACAGAAAACATAAACTCTTTAAAGGCAAAGGATATAGGTATATTTAAATCCCAATTGTTATGGTTAGCAATTAATAAACTTTTATTTTTATTATTATTGTACTATTAAGCTATCCTAATAGTCATCAGTTATTGAGTTCTTACTATACAGGACACAGTGCTCAGCTCTTTCCATATTTATCTGATTTGACCCTTTATTGTACCTCTGAGAAACAGGCATTACTACTTTCTGCTCACAGGTGAACAAGGCAAGCTCAGTTAGGTAAGAAACTTGCTCTGGGGCATGCAGCTAAAAGGGATGGATATCGCTTTCCAGAGTTCTATCCAGGGTTCGGACTCCAAATGGGCAAGTCCCTAAGGTTGCACCAAGCACCCATAGCAGATGCGACTCTACTTCTCCCGAAGACTTACAATTGAAGTTGGCAAATACAGTATTAATAACATCCCAAACACTTTCATATGCAGTCAGAACTGTACTCACATGTTTGAGCTTACTTTAGATAGTTTCAAAGCAAAGGATGAAAAAGTGTAGCCCCAATAAAATATGGGGGTGGGAAGGCATGACACTAAAAATAAAACACTGTTAAACTTCACTGTAATTTTAAAGCAAATGAAGAGAGCAGATGATGGCAATGTTGGGCTAAATTACAGAGAGTTCACCTATAAAACACAGACATCAAGGACGAAATTATATCTAATTTTGAGTGAATAAAAACTGTCAATTAAACAGAAGCTTCGGCATATGTGTAATGTTTGAACTTCACCATTTTAAAATAGCATTTAGTCTTCTGTATCCTATTTAAAAACTACATTTTATACACATTCAAGATTTCAGATACAGAAGTGGAAATATTTATTCAGTTAATGAGTACTTTTATTTTAAATTAAACGTTGTGACTATTCCAGCCTACATTACCCTTTCCTTTATTTCTTCCTAATTCATCAATTTCTTTTTTTTTAAATCACATGGGCAGTGCAGTTTTTGAAAATCACCACTGCACAATGACTTTTAAGTTTTTCAGCTGGACATTTAACCTCCTTAACTTTAAGAAGTCTTGGTCATTCACACATTTAATCAATCACTCCCACTTCTCAAAAGACGAAAGCATGTACATCAAAAACTGTATCTTTTTTTAAAGCACACAGCTGTCTTTGTCAAAGCTTTGCACCTTTTCAAGGAAATGTCAGTGATGTTATTCTTGGGGCTCCTTCTGTCAAAGAGGCCACTGAGGGCTAAACAATGAGGCCAACGAGACACTTAATCAATAGTGGCGGTCACAGTCCCATTTTTGGCTTTGTTTCATTTTTTTTCCCCCTAGTCTCCAGAATCTTCACTTTCAATGAGGTTTACAACATTAAAGCATAAAAACCAAACCTCAGTCCCCACTGGTTTCAAGTGGTGGGTAGCGGAATTTCACTGTCCTAAAAATAGTGATGCAATTGCATGCTTTGAACCTTCAAAAATTTCATTTCTAGTCTTACAACCTAGAAGTGGGACAGATACGTTGCCTGGAAATAAAAGTACCGATTTATCAATTCTTTTTTTTTCTCATATGCCAAATAGATTCTTAATAAATCTGTGTCTCCTGAAGAAAAGCAAAAGGTTCCAATACACATCCTCTGAGCTGTTATGAATAATAGATGTGAAATCCGTTTATTAGTAGAGGTGCTGCGCCATTGTTTCTGAATGATGTTGACACATGTCGTCTCAACACGCGCTCTCTTCATGACAGATTTATAGGAAAGGAGTAAAACCATCACATAACACCCCCATAACCCCTCCCTCGGGGGCAGGGGCAGGATTTGTGGGCCCTTGAAGGCTATAAAGCTATCTTTTTAACAAAAGCAAAATCATGAGTACAGAATTAGATACGGGGTCGTGGAAGAGCACCATGAAGCTCAGGTGCCAAGAAACGTAAGCTTGATTAATTTCATAGTGAATGTGTTGCTGCCCCACACACCAGAAAACATGAGCATCCTGCTTGCATCAGGTGAGCTCTGAAAGTGCTGGGCTTTTTGTTTGGTCTTCTGGGTCCTACCGAGGGCCCAGTCCTTGGGACACATGGAGGACAGCTGCAAAAGGATATGTCACTCAGCAGCAAGCAGGCATACAAAGGGGTGACAGATACTCGCCCTCCTGCCAACACCCCGTGTCAGTGCGGCGCACGTGCTAGTGTGTACAGGCGCAATCGCGGGCATGAGTGTGGCCTGTGCACTGTGACCATAGTGGAAAACAGGCAGCCACTTCCTCCCTCCCCAAGAGGCAGCAGAGAAGTCTGTGTCATGGCAAGAGAAGGGCTTTGATCCTACACAGTTTGGAGATGGACAAGAAGTATAGCCAGGTGAAGGCTCAGAGTTGCAATAACTCACCTTATACAACTGGCTCTTTCTATCCCTGGGTTTTGGTTCATGGGTTAAACCCATCACTGTTTGAAAGTATTGGGAAAAATTGCATTTTCACTGAATGTGTACACACTTTCCTTCCAGCCTTGTTTCCTAACTACTAAGGTACAGTAACTATCCAGCATTCACTCTGTATCAGGTACCATAAGTTGTCAGTGTATGATTTAAAGTACATGGAAGATGTGCACAGGTTCTGTGCCAGCGCTATACCATTTAGAGAAGGGACCTGAGCACCAAAGGGACTTGGTGTCCCCTAGGGGTCCTGGGGCCTGTCCCCAGAGATTCTGAGGGACACTGGACATTCTAGTGCTTTACTTCTAACAACTTGATTTCAGTATTAATTTTCAACTGAAAATCAGCAATAGGATAGAGAACAGAGAGGAAGAAGGCAGAAGAAATAATAGAGCTTTTAGCAACTGCTGAAGACACAGTGTGCTGATGCTGTGCTTTTACTGGCCTGCAGCTCAGAGCAGCCTTTTTAAGACAAAAGTAAAACAAGCTCTATCTAGAACAGCGATGGTGTCCGAGCAGGCCAACCCTGCGTGTGTGTGTGGGGGGGTGTGCACACGGGCTGCCCAGGAGGGAAGAGCGTTTTACTTCTAGGAGTCCAGCCTTCCTGGCAGCCCCTACCTTCTCAGACATGCCAAGCACACTGTTGTCCCCTGCCCCCCGCTGTCCTTCAAACAGCAGGGGGGCGGGAACAGCTTTTGCTGTGCTCTGACTCCTCTGTCTGCGTAGGAGTGACCTCCGCATGCCCCTGGCCTACCAGGTGCAGCATCCTTGGCCTGCCAGCTGCACTGTCTCCACCTCCAGGCAGGGGACCAAGCAGACCAGGTGTCTGTTTCCTCCCCCAGGGCTGGAGAGGCAGGGAGGTGGTTTCAAATGTAGGTACCCTCATCATTCTGGTCTGGTGAGAACAAAGCATCAGGGGACCACCAACTGCCACTGGAGAGACAGTCTGTCATGCACAGTGCAGGGAGCAGGGGCCAGGCCACCAGGGAAGGACATCCAGGGAAGCACCAGGTTGAATCAGGAGGCCGTTAAGAGAGCAGAACTCAGGAGGAAGAGCTTTTGTTGTGTTTCCCATGGGATTATTTTGTGGGGCGGAAGAGGCAATTTAGAATTGGCTACACTGATTTTGGTGGATCCCGGATTATAGAGTATTGAGGTTGTCTCTAGTCACCTGGTAGGGCAGAGACAGGGTACAGAGTTGGGGTGGGGGGCATTAAGGAGGTGACAGAGTTCCTGGAGGGTTCCAGACTGTCGCTCTGCATAGACAAGGCTGCTCTGAGCTTCAGGCCAGTCATTTGCAAGGCTAAGAACCAGGCAGCCTTTGGAGGGATATCCCTGCAGGTCAGCCAGGGCCCAACGTGCCAAAACATCAAAATACCGAGTAAAGCAACATGATTCATAAGCAGGGAGGAACACCCCAGCCACAGAGGGTCACAGCCTCCAGGAAAGGCAGCAGCATCCCAGCCAGCTTGCACAGAAAAACTGGAGCTGCAAAGGAGGACTCCCAGCCCTTCTGCTCTGGGCGCATGGGAATGGCTGCCAAACTCACTGCCCCAGTCCTTGGGACACATGGAGGACAGATGCAAAAGGATATTTCACCCAACAGAAAACAGGCACGCAAGGGGAGGGGTCCTATCTCCATTTCATAGACGAGGATACTGAGGTTAGAAGCGCCTTTCTTAAGAGTGCATGGCCAGAGGTGGCCGAGGCAGGACACTGTATCCAGGTCCAGCAGCGCTCCAGGATCTCAGGCACTAGGCTCCAGGCCTACTAACTTCTAAAATCCTACCCCAATGTCTGAGATCTAAAGAAGGAAAAATAATACAGACTCCAACATAAAAAAGAGAGCTAGAATGTTAAAATTAATAATGGGGAGAGCCGGCCAAATAGCTCAGTGGATTAAAGCACCTGTAAGCAGGCACAAGGGCCAGGGGTTTGATCCTTGGGCCTGTTGTGCCAACCCCCCATCCCCCGGGGCATGCTGAGAGAGCAACTGAGACTGGGCATGGTGGCGTGTGCCTGTAATCCCAGTTCTTGGGAGGCTGTAAACACACAGATCACTACAAGTCCAATCTAGCAGTGAGACCCTGAACACCCTGTAAACCCTTCCCTGAAATACAATAATAATAATAATAATAATAATAATAATAATAATGGGTAACTAAGTGCCTACAAAACCTACTATGTAGTTTTTGTTAGCTATACTTAGCATTCCTTAAAATAATCAACTACCTTTGAAAATAATATGTACCTTAGATTGTTTTGAGTGTTTAAGAATTCTTGAGTTTGCTTGATAACAAAACCAACAAAATTAAATGACTTACTCAAGAGTCAAATAACTCAAAAAGCCAAATTGTAAGTCTTTTAGAAAATTTAAAAGTACTTATTTAGAAGACCTGAATGTGGGATGTGGGTGAATTTTAATCTGGTGGCTAGGATGAGGGGAGGCTTCCCAGAGGAAGCAGGCCCACTGCCCCAGAGATCCTAAGAGGCCTGTCAGGACCTCCCTGTCCTCAGATCCCAGCTTCTGCACCGCGTCCTGGCTCCAGGCCGCCGGGCTGGAAAGCCGCCTCAGCGCTTCCTGCCGCAGTGGCTCCAGTGAGAACAGCCGAGGGCCGCTGTCTCTGCTCAGCCAGCACTCACAGCCTTCAGTATTGAGCGGGTGATTCCGCCTGTTCCGAGGAGTGGGAGGCTTCTACACAGAGCAGGTGCCACAGGCAATTCTGGGAGGGTCTGTCTGGGGCACTAACCAGGAGACCAAGGCTATCGCTCTACTGCTGCCATGCCTTGGCGTGGGCCTGGCTGTGCACTGGGCTGGCCCTTCCTGTCCTCATTTATGAATAACAGGACTTGCATTATGACTAGACAGAAGGTGTCCTGGTCTTTACCGTCTCGTATTCCATATGAAAACATACAAGTCTCTTTGCATAAGGACATGATTCTCAGAATCCTACAATACACTTTCATAAGCTGGTAATACTAGTGTTACAGGCTCTGGATAAAAGGAGGCCACACAGAAACTCATGAAGAACAGGCTCTGGACCACACTGTGGGCTTGGACCTCTGCATTCAGGCCCAGGAGTAGCCACTAACTTTCCCTAACTTTCGCTTCCTTGTCTGTAAACCACAGAAAGCTGCGCCTTCAGGCAGGGTCCTTTCAGGGCTCTAGGGCAGTGGTCCTGCTTCATTGGAGGATCCTAGCTGACAGATTCCAACACACCCACAGCCCGCATCCAGTTGGTGCTTTCAAACTCTGCTACATGGGCTGCTACTGTGAACTAAAGAATCCTCCATCACTCCTGGCCCACAGCAAATGCTCAGCAAACAAGAGTGGGGCTGGTCTGAACTTTTAGCTTTCATGTGTTGAATTCCGCAGCCATAAGGCTGGCCACTTAACAAAAATAAGTGCCACTTAAAGAAATCAGTGGGGAGTAACATTCACTGAATAAAGTTTACACCCCAATATGCCTGGAGTCCACACATTTTATATTTGTACTGGTTTCTAGATATAAAATCACTATAATTCTAAAACACTCTGGTTGGGTTTGGCAATTAATTCAGTGCCTCCAAAATGCAGTTGTGAGTTTTGGAACAATGTCACATTGCCTACCCAGAGTCAGAAAAATAAATATAAAAACTATGGGCCAAACCTTATATTACTGTTCATACGATGAAGCTAAGAGAGGAAGAAATTGAAAAACCATACTATTTGATTCTTTCAACTGGTCCTCTGTATCAATGTACTATATATGACTTACAGGCCCAGCACTCATTTTGTAAATAAAATTTTATTGGAAAGCAAGGACTCCTGATCGTGTACTCTAGATCTGGGGCCACCTCCATCACACCAGAGCTGAGAATCTGTCACAGAAACCACCTGGCTCACAAAACCCAAAATATTTATAGCTTGACCCTTTCTAAAGTTTGTTGGCTCCCACTGTAACGGATTCCTCTTCCATTTGCAGATTTGCCTGAGAATATGGCATGGTTTACATCCAGGCCTACTGACTTAATATTGAGAAAACACGAGCTACCTGATGTAGGGTTTTGGGTATCATTTTCTTAAGGCCCTTGGTTTTTTCTTTCAAACTTGGCCTAATTTTCAACACTGCCCACTTCAAGAAGACAGCTACCCCCATCTCCCTCGAAAGTTCATTTTAAGGGCACATCCTGATCACTTTACAATCACATTCAAAATTACTCATCTATTTCTCTTTTTCTTCAGGAATCTGGCACAGCAATGTCTCAGATGTGGATGTTCTGAGCTTCACACAAACAGGGCATCACAGTAAGTCGAATGCAAAACTCAGATGCTATGGCCCAAGTAAACACATCCTCATGGACAACAGCAACTTAGGGATGTAAATTTCTAAGAAGTCCTGTTTTATTTTGTACCAAAAAATCTCATCCAAGAGACACCTGCTTTCATGGGTACAAACCAAACAACATTCAGCTGTCACCATAGTGAGACAGCAGGGCAGAGGTGCCACCATCATTCCTCTGTTCATTTGCTCCGCAAACTCTCATCATGACTGTCAGACTGTTAAGGCCTCTGGCACACGCTGGCACCCATGGACCAGAGATGATCTCATGAGCTCTGCAGTGGGGTGAGTGGCTACTAGATTACCACATCCACAGGTAGGGGCCAGGGGTTCAAACGGCTTGCTCATCTCAGGAGAGCTTCCCATGTAAGAAGGGATGTAGGCTGCTGACAGTTTTCCTCTAGCCGTAGTGCTTGTGTACCTGTGTGCTATTTCTGCCTGAGATGTTCCTCGAAGCGAGCTGCCCGCTCAAAAGGCTCTACTTTCAAGTGTCCAAAGACACTACCACGTCACACTCTAAAAGGACAATGCCTATTTATCATCTGCCACCACAATATATCCTGGACTTGAGAAGAAAATAAATACAGAAATCAACTGGAAACAATTTCACACTTTAGAGGTCAAAGTGTGCTTCAGTAACATGCTGTAAAACGACACCCTGGATTTTGGGAAGATGGTGTGTAGAAACTGAGGTGCTTAGGGCGCAGAGGTCAGAGGGCACTGCACTGCTGAAGAACACAGACTGATGCATCACTCGGCTGCATCTTGCACCAGGCCCTCCGCCGGCTGTGTGCTGCACAGGGCATTAGTGGCCCTGAGGTGGCTACACTGCCCTCCCGCCCAGGGGTGCTGGAGCCTCTCCCTGCCATGGCTGCACCCCATGCACTTGCTCATAGACAGGGCAGTGCAGCAGGGACAAGCTTTTACCATGAATTGACTGAAGCCATGAACCTCATCTGTACACTCTCAAAAGCTGCTTTAAAGGCTGTTTAATTTCTCTTTACTCTCTTTCCCTCCTTCTCCTTTTCTTATTTTCCTAAATATGGCTAAAAAATTATCTGGGGACAGAAAACTACATTTCCAACCAACACTTCACTGATTGTATAGTAGGTGGGGCTTTTCCACACTATCACAAGTTTGTAGGGAACCATGTACCATGGAATGAACCAACCATTCAGGCCAGGAACTTCCTGTTAGCACCAGGGCCCCTGACGTCTCCCATTTCTGAAGCCCAAACTCCAGCAACACAGACCACACAGCCCATAGTATACTGCACCCCACTGCACTCTGAGCTGCAGTCTCCTCTGCAATGCCACTCTGGAGGTGTTTTCAGTTCCTGGAGAATTTCTCCCAGGTAAGAGCCTGGGTCAACAGTTACTTACATTTATTGGGCTCCAGCCCTTGGCCCAGCAAGGTGCCAAATGATCCTCTGCACCATCTCCTTCAACTGACACTCCAAGCCTAAGAGACAAGTGCCTGTTTGAGGACATTGAGGCACAGAGAGGGTGGGATCATGTCTGAAGTCCCACAGCCACATCCCACATTGGTGTCCCAATGTAAGCCACATCCCACATTGGTGTCCCAACTGTAAGATTAGCTCTCTCCATATCCCAGTAGGAGAAACTGACAGCCAGGAGGAGCATGTGCACAGGCTTCCAGATCATAGGTATGCCCTCCTGTGCCACCACCTGCCTTGCCCTGCACATGAGATCCCTGGTCCTTACTGACCAGTTCCGCTTCCTATGCCCACCATAACTCCTCTCAGGCAGCATCCAAGCCCTCCCCCTGCTTCCTGCCTTCATCTCTTTCTTCTCTCAAACATCTGCTGATATGAATCTCACCTTCAAGCCAAGACCACCACCAAAGCCACGTCCTCTAGAGGACTGGTCACACAAGCGTCATTAGTAAGTCCTTGTGAATTTGACATCTGCTTTTGGCAACAGAAAAAATACTGCAGAATTCTGAATATGTAAGAAAACAAAGCAAAAAGCAAACAGAAAATCACTTCTGGGAAAGTAGAGCCCCTCCTTTTCCTTCTTCCTTCCATTTGTACAATATGTACTAGTCCTTCCAACTCCCCTAATCTTGGTGAGTTTAAACTGATTTTCTGAAACAAAGGTCACTTGCTCAGCTACAGATAAATAAAAATTCACAAGCATCTCCAGGAAAATCAATACAGGTACTAAAATATCTAAGTTGATAATAAATTTCAGTTCCCTCTGCACATAGCTCAGGTCTGTCACTGTTTACTGGCATGACTGTGATATCAGATATCTCAGAAGGGTATTGATTTTGCCACTGAAGTGTGACTAAAGGGATAAATAAACTGCTCCTGGGGTCAATCGATCCATTTATCTTCACTGGTATTTTATAAAAAGTCAAAGTAGCATAAACTTTGATAAATAAACGTTATCATGAAAGAAATATCGCTGACATAAGGATTTGAAAGAAGAAAGAACGGACAATTCTACCACCTGAAAGCAACACAATTAGCTTGGCATCTGAGCACTTTCAATAATAGCTACTCACACGGAAGCGTCCCTTTCTCCTCCCCCTACATAATCTGTGGGAGCCGCATAAAAGCTTGAGCCACATGCCACAGAAGCGCAGAAGCCACAAGCCCAGCCCTTATGAAAAACAGGCAAGAGAAACCATTTTTTTTCCTTATTTAATCAGAAAGAAACTGTTAGGAGACTCTAAACTAGGCGAATGTCTTTGAATATGTAGAAGACAAACTTGGAAACAGCAGAGATGCTTAGACGTTCAGAAATCAGGACAGGGAGCAATTCTAAGTGGCTGTTTAGGGCTTTATTATTAAACCATGCTACACCAATAACTTCTTAACTACATCACACAGATCCACAAAGATATCAGTGCGAGAGAGCAGTGACCCGCAACACCAGGACATGAGTAGGGTCTCAAGCTTCAGGAGAATTTTTATTCAAGTGCAGGAAGAGTGGGAACCCTGGGAAGAGACCGTCATTTGGCACAAGACATGACACTGGCCAGGCCTTATGCGGTGTGGGGTCCACTTCCTGCCACACAGTGTTGGCACCTCAGCCAGTGCACACTTGGGTTAAACTACCACCTTCCAGGGGATGGCACAGCTTATGGGCGCACAGAGTCCTAAAGGTCTGAAACATGAACAAACTTTCTAGTCCACAGGCAGGCAGGGCTCCGAGAATGCTGCCATCACTGCTGTGTTCTGGGGCACTACCCAGAGCCCATCCAGCAGCTCTGGCTTTTTATTCTTTCCTTCATGCCAACCACTGACCCACTGTTGCCTTCAAAGGTCCCTGCCCTGGGGCTGGTGAGATGGCTCAGTGGTCTAAAAGCACCTACTCAGAACAAGCTTAGCAAAGCACATGGACCGCGGTTCAATCCCCCAGCACCACATGCCAGCCAGCACCGCCCCCAGGCAGGCTGAGCTGGCCACACACACACACACACACAAATAAATAAATTAAATAAATTTAAATAAATTATCACTTATTAAAAAAAAAGGTCCCCGCCCAGGAGGCGTTTCCCAGGGGTCCGTTCCGCATTTGGCAAGGCCGCAAGGAGGATGGCACCTCCTGCAGGCTGGGGTGGTGCCCGGCAGTACATAGATAAAATAGCGCTGGCAGACAGGAAATGTCTGGGTGGCCGGGCCAGGCCCCGCCTGGATGCCATGAAGGCCACAGGATGTTGGCAATGTGGTTCTAGTGCTGCTAATGCTGCCCTGGGAAGGAGCAGAGTGGTAGCCATGGGTACAGCCAAAGGGAAAAATGCCCATGACAGAAGGCTGGCAGACAGTTTGGCCCATCCTCATGAAATCGGTCTGGTACACCATGGTGACAGTGGACTGCGAGGGTCCCACAGAGGGAACAATGGTGCTCAGTTGTCTCCTTCCCAAGGCTGGGAAATACAGGATCAGCCCCAGACTGGTAAAAACTAGTGCCCCTTTTGGAAGTTCCACGTCATGTGAAGAAACAACGCATGTATGCGCACGCACATGTGGCCTTACTACAAGTTCACTATGAAGTGCTCCACAATATTAGGGCACCAAAGGAACAAGGAAAGTTACCTCTGTGAGGATTTTCTCCTCTTGTCTTCCTTTCAGTTCTTCTGAGGCCTCCTGGGCTTGTCCTCTCATAGGTCTAAACCTGACTATCTGAGCCTTCTGTTCCTCTGCCCTGAGCGGCAGCTCCAGGTGCATTGTGTCCTTGAGCTAAAAAACCTCAACATTACCCAGCAGCCCTCATCTCAGTGGTCAGCTTGTGCAGTGACCTCAGTTTCTCCATCGGGTTTTCTCCCCTCTTCAGGTTTTGCCACACCCTGCAGCTCTGCGACCCCCTTGCTCTTGCCTCTCACTCCATGGCCAAAGGCTTGTCCCCTTGGAGGGACTCATCACCTTGACCTCCTACCCAGCTCTCCTACAAGTGCTCAGAGATAGTGCCTCCCTCCTGCAAGCTGCCCACAGTGGGAACCTGTAGTCTGGAACCGCCTTGTTTCTCTCCCACATCCAGCTAGTCCCCAGGCTGTCTGCAGACCATCTCTCTCCAGAGATACCCTGCCACTGCTTCAGTGTCTGGCCTGGTTGATTCTTCTGTTTTATCTTTTTCCTTTTTAAATTTTTTAAAAATCTATTTGATACACAGTTCAGACTTGTAGTAATAAAATTTTTAAAAATTTATTTGAGTGCTCGCTTCGGCAGCACATATACTAAAATTGGAACGATACAGAGAAGATTAGCAT
>NDGN011390527.1:0-10085 GCA_002564285.1 Tympanoctomys barrerae
GATTGAACTCAGGCCCTTGAGCTTGCCGGGGAAGCACTTATTCCACTGAGCCATCTCCCTGGCCCACATATTCTTCTTAATAACAGCTACTTTAGGTTTCTGTTTTCAAATACAGTGTATGCATAGATTATATTATATTTAAGAAAAACTTAGAAGAACATGCCTCAAAATATTAGCAATGACTAAGGATAATTTTAGGGTTTTTCTTTATGCTTAACTATGAGAATGAACACTAGCAACAGGAACCAAACTGCCTGAAAGAGCCCAAAATGCCTTTTTTTTTTTTTTTTTTTTTTGTGGTTGTTGCAGGGTCCCACTACACAGCTTGGACTCGTGGTGATCCTCCTGCTTTCAGCCTCCCCAGTGCTGGGATTACAGATGTGCGCCACCTTGCCCAGACACTGCCCAGCTCAGCCCGCCCTGGGGGCGGGGCTAAAACCTAAAATACTTACTACCTGGCCTTTTACAGAAAAAGCTTCCCCAAACCTGCTCTTTGCTATTATCTGATCTGAAAAACTAATTTGAAAATTTGGGGAAAACCTCTCATAAAAGCTGTCTTAAACAGACAGCTGTTATCTAAACGATAACAGAGGCCTTTTGGGTAGTTTGTGTCTGTTAGTTAAAATCATCAACGAACTGGGAAATACACACTGTGCCTTTAAGGTTTAATGCATTTAATGCTTGAGAAGAATTGTGAGAAGACATTTTGTGACATTTTGGTTTCGATTCCAGCTGCCTGTTATCTGACACTCCAAAGTAAAATCACTAAACATTTGCAGCCCACTTACTTCAAAGCTCACTTATGCAACCTGTGATTCTCCTGATGCCCCTCCAATAAAAAAAACACAATCATTTTGGAGATTATATGGTTTGCAAGGCAATGAAAAATAGACTTTTGGTATTACTATTATTCAGTGAAAAGAGCATCCAGGCATTTTCGCAAGCTTCCTCATATCCATTTCTGTAATAAATCCCCAGAAAGTTTAGATTTCAATTCCAATGCACAAAACTTCATGTATTCATTCATTCAATAATTTTTAACTGAGGCACTACTGTACACTGGACACTGTTGTTGCTTATAGAACAAGAAACAGAGAAGTATCCATAACTTTATCAAACATCCCTTACCAATGCTATTCTTATTCTTAAATAAGATGAAATAACAGAAACAACCTTTTTATCTTGGAGCACACACTACAGAACTATAAACAGTATATGGCATAATATGGCACAATTATCTTATCCTGTTGAGCTGCTAAAACAAAAGCTCTAAACCAGATAGATTATAAATGATCTGTTTTGGGCTGGCAAGATAGCTAAGCAGACTAAGCACCTGCCTGGCAAGTGCAGGGACCAGGGCTGGATCCTCAGCACCACATGCCACACCAGCCCCACTTCCAGGTGCTCCGAGCAGCACCGAAACCAGGCATGGTGGCACATGCCTATAATCCCAGCACTAGAGAGGCTGAAAACAGAAGGATCACTACTAGTCCAGGCTGTGTAGTGAGACCTTGTACCAAATATATTTAAAAATAATAAATGAATAATCTGTTTCTCACAGTCCTGGAGACTGGGAAGTTCAATATGAAGGTACTAACAGACTGGGTGCCTGATATGGGCCAGTGTCCTGGCTCACAGAGTACCACCTTTTTACTGTGTTCTCCCATGCTGAAGAAGGCAGCCTTCTAAGGCCTCCTTCAGAAGGGCACGGTTTCCACTCATGAGGGCCCTACTCTGCCCTTCTGATAGAGTCCCCTCCAAAGACATCCTCCTGATGACACTATCATCCTGGGAATATGACTTCACCATTGAAATTGGGAGAGGGAGGGGCATGAACACAGATTCCATGATTGCAGCATGTATGCAGAAGGGAACGACCAGCACACCAGCATGGCCGCTGCCTCTCCCTTAGCTAGCTTCACATTGGGGAAGCTTCACAGACAAAGAGATGTTGGAGGGGAGCCCAAAAGAGGAGTGAGGCAGGGTCTCATGAGTTATGTGAGGGGAGAATACCCTTGCCACAAAGTTCACATGCTGCACTGTTGAGGACTTGAGGCAACTGGGAACATGGTATAATATTTAACACTCTCAAGTTAAATCTTAGGAATAGACTTACCCTTAACACACACACACACACACACACACACGCACACTTATGCACAAGTGACTATATTAAAAGAGTGGGAGAGCTGATTGCTACTGCATGGCAAGTCTGAAGGTGAAATGCAGGCTTACTCCAGGGGCCAAGGCTTTTTGCCACTGTGATATGCATCTCCTTCCTCCTCCAGGACATTAATGAACCTGGAAAACCTTTGGTTGTGGACTGATTCCCACTCCGGCTTACATGACATTGAACTATTCTAAGGAAAGGCTGATTTCAGAACCACATGGTTTTGCTATAAGATTTCTAAATTGAAGTAGAAAAATGTCAAAAGCTGTCATTTAAGCTAAGCTAGCCCCAGACTCTCTAGCACTTCATCAACTCACTCGCCCACGGTCACCAACACAGTCACTTTGCAGATTTCTTTTCTAAAAATAAAACATTACCATCAATTCTTTGGAACATTGGAGATTCTAGAAAGAGACCTTCATGTTCAGTGGAATCCAATTGCCCTTTTGCCTGCCTTCCTGGTCCCCATGAGGCACATCACTTCCTAGGATGGATACAGGCTCAGGAAGCAGGATGTAAGCACTGAAGAAATGGCTCATGCAGAAAGCCATTCTTTTTTCAAAGCAACCACAGACATGGAAAGACACAGCCAAGTTTCTACCTGTGGTCATTTAATTCCCATTGGACAGGAGAAGAAAAGTAATCGTAGTGGAGTGGTATGAGCCCTGCAAATCCCATAGCATCTCTGACCATGAACAGCACCCCCAACTTTTTCTCTCTAGTAATAAGCCTATAATTATTCCAGAACAAATAGACCTAGACTCAAATCCCAAATCCTACATGTTAACTAGGCAGCTTTAGGCAACTTAAGTAATGAAAATGAAACTCAGCTTACTGATACAGCATGCACAAAAAGTACTTTCCTAAATCCTTATTTTTCCCATTTTTAACCCCAACATTTATGGGGAGCGGCTGAAAGCTGAAGATCAGTCACAGAGGACTAGAGCAAGGCCAACCTCTAGAGCACAGAGTACCTGATGTGAGGAGAGTGAACAAGTTGATCCACCCCCAAGAACACAGAGCGCCCAGGGTGAGCTAGGTGAACAGGTTACTAGGCGGAGGACTTTCACCTAACATCAACCTGCCCTGTATATAAATAAGCAACCTGCAGTCATTGGGCAACTTCTTTTCTCTGACCACAAAAGAAGGCTCGAACTGGCCTCAGCTTTCTGCATTTTGACTTCTGCTTTCATTTCTTCACAGTCCTCCCCTCAGGAGTTTCTCAACAGCTGCTCTTGACATGGGAAACATGGGTGGTTTATTTTCTGCTGGCTTTCGCCAGCAGGAAAGTAATGATTTTTTTAACATTAAATATTTATCTGTAGTTCTAACAAAAATTTCATTACTTCAAGCTCACCAAGGAATACCCTCCAAGTAGCTCCATCATCTCTCCATAATCCAGCAGCAAAGGGTTAATGGCTGGCATATCTGAGGTCTCCAGGACCCTACAGCTGGTATCCTTTCTCATTGCTTGAGGCCTAAAAGCATCTGTGCTTGCTCCCCAAAACTGATCTCCCTGGGTCCCCTAGACCTGGCTCTGCTTCCACCATATATTCCCCCTGGTCCTAGTGATCTCTGGCTAAATTCCATGTGTGAGACCACCCTGACTCACACATGGAAGCAGCCAGCCCACTCTTAATGCTAGTGTCAGAATCTGCTTCACCTGCCAGTGTGTCTTCATCGGACAGAAGCAGAGAGGGGAATACTTTAAACAGCTCAGCAAGACCTCAGAGCCCACCTGGACCACTGAGGCTGGGACTGTCTACCCCCGGCCAGTACTCCCAAGCATCATCTCTGTGTGACCACTTGTGCAAACTGTGGTCACCATGAGCCAAGTCCTAGGAGAACCCGAGAGCAATGAAGACAGCGTATAACTAAAGCGGGAGATATTGAGAATCACTGCAGACTCAAATGAGGGCACCACTGCATAGTGAGAAGGGGTCTTTGGTACAATTTTTAAGTTTCCATTATTGTTCCTATTTTACAGATAAAAACACTGAAGAACACATAGGTATTTAAAATGTAAGTTGCCGTGTCCATATCCAAACATGTCTACCTCAGAAGTGAAGGCTGCACACATGACCTTTACCTTTTCCCACCTCTCTTTTGGCCTCAACTGTCCTCTCAACGTAATTAAATATGACAGTCCACTAAGTGATTTTCATGGTTAAGTTGAGAAGAGAGAATCTGACCATATAAAAATCTGAGGCAATGTTATAAAACCTAGGGTAGAATTTTAATGTAATTGCTTAGTTCAGCTGAAGCTGAGAGAAGTCTCAGGACCATGAATAACGTGACTGGTTTTGAAAGAAACTCCTTATTTTTTTAAGACTACAGGTCTCCTAATGACTATGAGGTGAAAAGATGACTTGATGGAAGAGTTTGATGCAGTTTCTCATGCCAAACTACAAGGTGCCATTTAGTAGGTGGCAGCCATGTCACCACAGGATCATAGCAACAGTTTCTAAAGATCCACAAATGATCTACAAATGATTATCATTTTAACGAACTGTAGACCTTACCAACTTACCACTTTGTAAGCAATTTCACAAGTTTAAAATACAGAATAAAGGGAATACGCAACTAATTTTTTAAATTTATAACCTGATATATACATTAGTTTATATTCCTGCAATGCTTATTAAGGACTTCTTAATTCTACCCCTACATATACTCATAAGAAGTATCTTCTCATACATATGTATGTACACGAGCCTGTGAGTTTATGATAATCAGTGCATAGCATACCAGGTCCAGTAATTTGCAAATGAAAGGGTCCTCCAAATCTGCCAATCATACAGACCCCTCCCCATCTCATCTCTGGCAGAAGGAAGAACTGTACCTACAGGATCAAAATGCCTAAATATAGAAAAATTACAGTAGATATATTTTAATGTGTTGGTTTTTTCCTTTATTTTTTCTTTTCCTTTTTAGGCCCCTTGGGGAAATCAACAATTCCCTGCCTTGATGTGGTCCTGGCAGCATGCATCAGGATATTTCTGTGACACAAATTAAGAAAGAAAATATCCTGACAACTGGTTTTAAAATCTCTCATAATAAGAAGCCAAGAGGAAAAGCTATCTGAAGTACCCTATTTTCTGAAGAGCTAAGAAGCCTTTCTCTGAAGCTCCTGCAACCCCAGCAGGCTCCATTCACATCGGTTGGCCAGGATTGCCTCACAGGCATGCTTCTAAGCCAGATACAGGATAAGCATCGAACTGTCCTAAGTCACAGATTCTTCAAGCCTTCTTCAACCTTCCATCCACCCCTAACGAAACTATGAGCCAGAAGTTGGAGAAGATACCCTGCGGGCTCAGATTCTACATTCAGTACAAGCATTCTCAAAGGTAGGCCATAAGGAGAAAAAGGAGTCATTTAACACATTTATATATAATTATTTCTCTTTCTATCAAAGATAGCAAATGCTGTCAAATAAAGCAATCACTCATCTCTCAACCCTGACAAAAATGTATGCTAGTCATGCAAATAGAAAACTGGATCCTAGTTAGAAGCTACATTCACCAATCTTATACAGGTCTGTGCAGCACCTCTCGGCCATCAGGTGACAGGCTTGCTAAGCCTCTGGAAAAAGCAAATCAGATCACCAAACAAACACAATCTATTCAGATAGCTATTTAGTGATGCTAAACATGAGATAGAAATTGTCGTGCAAATTATCTAAAATCCAAGGTCAAATGGCTTAAACAAGTGATTCAGAGAGTGAGCTTTAAATGAAGCTTGTTGATTCACCGGCTCAAAACTATCACCAAGTGCCTGTGGTGTCTCATCTTCTTTCTGTTCCTGACTAGTGGGCTCAGCTTCATTATCAGACTCTACATAGTGAATATGACCCCAACATGCCCAATGGCTCAAGCTTTATTCATATGACTAAATGAATTTATTATATGAATTTTATTCATATAATAAAATAGCTACTCCTGATTCAGCTTGCACCATCCAAGCCTGTTTCAAGGGAACGAATAATGTCAGTTCCAATAGCTCATTACCAGTCCTTGCATCTCTACCATTGTCCTGAAATGGATCATCTGACTAAACCCACAAATTGGCTTAGGTCAATCATTGTCTAATTCTTGTACTTTACATGGGGGTCTTTCTCACCCAAAAACCACACCAAAAAGGGGTGTGATCAGCATTTACTTGAAGAAAACAGAGAAGAAAGAAATAAGCATACAAATGTCCACAGCACCTGGCTTCACTAAAGGAATTTTTCCAGCAAGCTTCCAGGCTGAAGGACTATTTGAAAGCTACATTTGATAAAACCACATAGCTAGTTCTATTCATTCAGCTTAAAGAAATAAATCCATAAAACTATGGCATATTTTATTCAACTGCCTGAGAATCACAATCATGATTCCTAGCAGGTTTTGTGGCTACAATTCTCCCTGATGAAGCATCATGTCAAAGCAGCTTTTGGACTCATGCTTACTGGGCTGTAACCATTGTTAATCGAACTTGGAGATTTAGTGGCTGGCATTAGACACAAGATATGAGACAAGGGCTTGTTTAAGTGATGAGATGGTGGCACAGATTGGCATAGGGATTGTTTTCACTCAATTGCCTTCCACTGATGGCTCAAAGCACTTTGAGCACAACAGACAACCAGGAGGAAATTCCAAAACCTACATCTGTCCATCTATCTCTCAACTGTAGCCTGGAATCAAAGTAAGAGACATAGAGGGAATCCCCACCTTTCAATGATCTATGAAACAATGAGATGAGAAACAAGCAAAACAGGATCTTCAGCCCAAAATATGCTGTTACTATTGAAACCTCCCAAGGCCACAACAAACTATCAACAGCAGTTTGGTGTACTCAGCACATATGCATTGGACAAACCACTAGTTGAGCAGCTCATTTGATGTTTCTAAGATTCTATTTCCTCCTCTGCAAAATGGGATCAATATAATGGAGTAGATAGTTTGTGAAGTATCTGTCTGTTCCACAGTTATTGCTCTTAACTGTCCTCCAGTACATAAAGGAGCCACTTGATACATAGTTCTATAACAGACATTTTCCAAAAAGCCACAGTTATCAGACCAGAAGTAAAATCTAGCCAAAGCTGGGCCATCTAGGTTTCCCTTCCTGGTAGTATTTAGAATGGGATCCAAAAGGGAAAATGAATTTCCTTCAGAGCATTGAAACCAGTAAAACAGTAACTCAAGTTGCTGGCAGCCAGACTGTCCTACAGTGCAGAGAAAGGTGCTTATGAGAAACCACTAAAATGCAGACATACAGATGAGCTAAAAGGAAACCAAGAGAATCCCCACTGCTTCACGGCCTCTGAGGGTCCAGCAGATCCCCAACCAGTATTTCCATAGCAGAACATTGTCATCCTTCCTCAAACCGCTTTTCTTGTATAAAATGTTCAAGTTTGTTTCTATTACTTGCAAGCCTAGAGTTTACATCATACGTACATGTTTAACACTGGGTGACCCTGAAATTAAGAGATAGCAATAGCTTAGAAATGGAAACCACTATCAAAAGTAACACTAATAGTTCTGGAAACCCCTGTACTGTTTTTAATAAAAGATTAAAATTATTTTAGAGGAAAGTGTTTCCTGACATGGAAAGAGGTTTAATATTAAGCAGATGTTCAGGTTACCAAAACAGAAATTGTTTGTACTAAGTGTCGTCAAACTTTTTAAATAAAGAGCCAGATGAAAATTATAACATTTGTGGGCATCAACTCTGTTCTACAGTTGCACTGCGGAAGCTGATAGAGACAATGTGAAGACAAATGAACCCGTTTGTATTCCAAGAAGGCTTTATTTATGGGCACAGATATGTAAATTTCATATGAATTTTTATGTCATAAAATAGTCTTTTATATTTTTTCAGCCACTAAAATATATAAAGTATAAAATCCATTCTTAACTGTTGAGAACACACACAAAAGATTTGTAAAGTCTTACTACAAAATTAAAGAATAAAAATAAAATAAAATCATGTATCTTACATAGCAGATTTCAGGGATACTTAGTTTCTTTTTGCTCATTTATATTTTTTATTTTCTGATATGGGCATATATTTGTTGTGAATTTTTTAGATAAATTATGAAATAGAAGAAAGGTAGGGTCACAAAATATGTCTAAAGGAAAAAAAGAAGCAGGAAAATGACAGCATTAGGGTCCCCTCCCAAGGGCCCCTGTGCTCTGGCAGTGTTCCACGGACACTGGTGGCCAGCCTATGGCACTTGTGCCACAGCAGGTACACAGAGCCTTCTCGGTCGCATGCAAGCCAAGCTGCCCCAGTGTCACCCTAGCAACCGAGCGTGCAAGTTTCATTGCCATGCTGGCACTTTGCAATAAATAAGTCATTTAGGGGCTTCAGTGTGGGTCCTTGGTCTCTAAAAGCTCGCCATCACTGTCTGAGGAGCTAATGTGGATCTCAGTCTCACCAGAAGCTATGTCAGCACCACTAAAACATAGCAGGAAACCCTGCCCAAGACAAGCTTCCCACACCAACACAGTGTCCTAGCTTCTGCTTTCTAGACCTCCAGTTCCAGAAGTTACAACAGCAGCCCCACACCGTAGAACCACAGTGCTTTCCAGAAGGAATGAAACAAAAGTTAATGAGCATAACTACTTCTCCTAGGATATAGTTGATCAATGGCTTGTGGATTTTCCTTTATAGAGGAGAGTTCAAAGGTGCAACCATCCAAACTCTCACTACAATCCGAATGCTTCTGCACACCAGCTGGTCCTGCTCCATCATCAGCCTCTGACAATATGAACTTCTACGCAGTGCAATCCCACATCTATATGTGCCACCCAAAAGGTATATTTGCTCTGCTAAGATCTGCAGATCATGTTCCCAGTGTCAGTGTTGTTAATGATTAGTTTAATTAATTGAAAACCTAACAGAATTAGTGATTGGCATATGGTGCTACACTGTGGCACCCATTATCTCTTTGCATGTCTTTATTTTTCCCATGAAATATTAATAACCCCAGGTGGGAAACTGAGGCTTGGGCTCCATAGTATCTTGCCCAAAGTCACCCCGAGGGCAAGTGGAATGGCAAAACCAAGATTCAGTCCCATGTGGAATTTCAAACTGGCCAAACATTCATGTCCTCAGGCTCCGCTGTAAGTTCACATCTGGAAGAGCTGTCAGGAATACAGTCTCAAGCCCCAGTTGCAGATCTGCTCCTCTTGATGCTGTATTTGACCCTGATCCTGCCAGAAGTGATTTTTTTGCCCTTCAGATTTCAAAGACAAAGAAGAGAAAGAGATCTCTCAAATACCTGTGAGCCAGATGGCACACCACCATTTCGATGGGGTCATTTTCTTTTTGCTTACAATGATTCTAATTTCATGCCTCTTATGCAAGTATATAGAGGAGGAACCTGAAGCTCAGGGAAGTTAAATGATTTGTCCAAGATCTACAGCCAGTGAGTGGCAGGGCCACGATTGGACCCTAGTGATGGTAACAACTCTGCCTTCCTGACTTTCATGTCAGGGGACAAAGCAGCCAGCTTGGAAAGGGCATCTGCTGACTTTTGAGATTTGGGTCTACCTCTGGTTTTTGGTGGACTGTAATTTCTATGTTATTACAGTGCTCCCTTTATCCATTATTTATATCCTCATTCAACTGTGGTCCAAACATGCTAAATGAAAAATTCCACAAATAAACAATCTGTAATTTTTAAATTATTTTTATTGATATTGTTATAACTGTTCCATTATATTGTAAGTTACTGCTCATCTCTTACTGTTTTGTTTATAAATTAAACTTTATCCAAGTGTATGGATGGAAAGGAGAACATAACACTATCCATAGTTTGTAGGTAAGCAATGGAGATTAGAAGAAACTCCTGGGACCGGGGAAATGGCTCAGTAGAATAAGCACTTCCCTGGCAAGCACAAGGACCTGAGTTCAAGCCCCAGTTCTAAAA